>CAIGRB010063504.1:32607-62452 GCA_903798255.1 Fraxinus quadrangulata
TATATATATATTAAAGTATACTTAATGAGCATGGTAGGGAAATGGAATTATTGCATAATTTATTATATAATTTGTTATTATGTGAAACTTAATGAATGAAATTGAAATTGAAAGAAAGAAGCGAAAAAGAGCAATATTCAAAGTTTGTGGGCTAAAGTGCAAATACTCAATAGTTATGTCGAAGCTCACGATGAAAATTCGAGAATGCTATGGGTCAAATGGATACATCTAAAGGTAAAAAGGAGTAAAAATATGGTCAAAATATTTTCACAAATCAATTTTCAACTATACAAGGATATCCAAATTTTTAGTTGGATATTGAGAAAGGAGGCTTAGTAAACGTTCGAATTGGAAAGGAGCTATTTCTAGCAAAGTTGTAGCCCTTTGAATTATCTTTCCAACGCATTTTGAATCGGCTTAATCGGATATCGAGAGAAAATATTATGACAACAATACTGAATCAGACGCACAAGAATTTTAGCAAGGCAGGGCCACCATAGTGCCGCGCTACTTGAACGGTTTATTGCAGCACGGTAACGCCCCAGGCGCTGCCTAAGCAGTGCCCAGGTGCTGTCTGGACAATTTTCTTGGCGCCTAGATGCTACGTCGCGCCAAGGTTTTTTTTATTGATTTGGGTCGTGAGAAGCCCATAAAAAGATTCCAATCTGCCCAAGGACTTGTAGGGAACTATAAATAGATAAAAGAAGACACGAATTAGGTGTTCCAAACATTGAGAAAGGGGAATACAACGAAAGATCGAAGAGCCCAATTCAAAGAAGAGAATCATCACAGGATTTGAGTTTAAAGCGTTTATTGGAAGTGAAAAAAGACATTGGTGTAGGATTTAATTCGTTTGTACTTCTTTATTCAATTAATCTGATGATGTATTCAAAGATATATATTTGTTTTTCCTTTTACATTATGCGTAACTAAACTCTAGATTAGGGAAAACAATGTAATCTTTTGTGATCCTTGCTTTTATTCAAAGATTTCTATGGTTTATTCTTTTGTGTGTTGATTTTGTTATGAGCGTAATGCTTTGAATTATCTGATCACTAATTTGATGATTACTTGAGTTTCTTACGAATTGAAAGGTGAGTTTGAGGCTTAAACCATATAATAAAATCCGTTAAATTAGTATAATGTATAGAGATACATATACTAATTATTGCGATCATAATAGGAAATTTTAGAACTATATTTCGTTTAACTAAGGGTAATTTCCATAGAGATATGGAATTGAATTAGTTAAATAGACTGAATGAGAACTCGAGAGGTGTAAATTGAATACAATAGAAGAATTCGATCGAACACTACATTATATTAGAATCTTGAATTAAGAATTAAGGTGATCATTTGATGAACTTATTTTGCCCTAATATTCATTACGTATTTGAATATTTTATCAATCATTGTTTGCAATCTTCTTATACTTTCCGTTAGTTTAAGGTAGTTAGTTCACAATTTTTTTTACAACTATTACCATTTTTACTCATCTTTTATCAAATAAGAGTTAGACAAAGTAGATTAAGTCTGAAATAACGATGATTCAGACTCAAATGTACACTATATTACTTGTTAAAATATCGTACACTTGTGCTAGAAAAAACACAACAGGAACCAATTAGTTCTCTATAAAAGAAGTCGAATTATAATATATTCGATGGTTCTGCAAGAATGAGATCAAATTAGGTTGTTCTTCTCTTTTTATAAACATATGTGTGTGTGTATATATACATGTGTGTGTGCGCGCGCGCGCGCGTGCGTGCAAATAGTAGAAAGTGAGTTATGTTAGGTTTAGGGTTCAAGAATGGAAAAGAAGGAAAAACGGCGTCAGAATTTCGTTAGCTTATCGTCAAGGTTTGGCTCGAGCGTTCAGAAATAGAAACTACATCGTCCACCTATCGCCTCGCCTTCGCTCGAGCGACAACTTGTCACTCGACTGTCGCTCATCCCTCACTCGAGCGATAGTGTTATCCGGGGATTTTTTAATTCGTTTTCAAAAGCTTTTTACCCGACTCATTCATTCCTTAACCTAACCTATAAATACCGAACACCACATAATGATTTTTCTATGGTTGATCATTGGGCAAACACATTGTTTTCATATTCTCTTCATCAGTTTTCTTTCAACCTTCATTATTGATATTGTGATTTGTTCTTAGCGGTGAAAAAACATCATATTCTAAATCCAAATATCAAATTGCTGCTTCATTCATATATGTCAGAGTTCTGAAGATGAAGGGAAGGTGTTTGGAGTTTTAGTCGGTAAAAAAATCGGTGTTCTTCGTTAATCCACAAGAGATAGATGATTTCACAATGTTGGAAGTTGCTGCAGGAGAGCGCAATCCAGGAACGCTTTGAAAATTGTAGCTGGGAGTTGGTGCAGAGCACGAAATCCAAGAGAGCTACTGAAATTGCAGTCAGGAGGTTAGAAAGTACGTGTCGTCGTAGAGTCTAGCGGATTGTAAGTTATAAATTGTTTATAGTGGATTATTGACTGGTAAAGTACTCGGAGTTTTTACCTAGTTGGAATTTCTCTATGATCAATTCTGTGTTTATTTATTGCTTTTATATTTACGGTAATTCAACATAGGAGAAAACTGAATTGTTTGATTAATCATCTAGAAATAATTAATAGTGACTTGTTGCTATTTAATTAGTAAGTTATTAATTCCACATAATCACCTATTCAATACCCCCCTCTAGGTATAGTTTGGGTCGAATTTCGTATTTTTAATTGGTATTAAAGCCTAATTTCGATTCCTAACCCTTTATTAATTCTAGATGAGTCATTCATTGTCAGTGCCTCTGTTTTTCAACGAAAGTAACTATGCTTATTGAAAAGTTCGAATGAGAGCTTTTCTTAAAGCATTGGATGATCGTATTTGGATGAGCATTTAAACTGGGTGGACTGTAAATTCAACTACTGCTGATGGTGTAGTTACACCTACTGATATTTCACTTTGGACTAAAGATGATCTAGCTGAGTACATTCATACCCTGCTCATGGCTGTGTCTGTTGAAGAATTTAGGAGAGTTTAAGTTTGTGAGACTGCTAAAGAAGTTTGGGACATTTTAGAAACCACACACGAGGGAACTAAAACTGTTAAAAATTCTAAACTACAAATGTTAACCTCCAGGTTTGAAGAAATTATAATGAAAGACGATGAATCGTTCAATGAATTCTATGCGAAACTGAATGACATAGTTAGAAAAATCCTTAGATCCCTGCTGAAAGGTTTAGATCTAAAGTCACCGTGATTGAAGAAAGTAAGGACTTAGATGCAGCAAAGATAGAAGAACTCGTAAGATCCCTTCAAATCTATCAACTCACCATTTCTCAATCTAAAAAGATTAAATCTATAGCCATGAACACTGTTAGAGAAGAAGGGTGAGTATATTGATACTGAGATGCTTAGGGACGATGAAATAGGTTATTTCGTTAAAAAATTCCAGAAGGTGATGAAGAATAGAAGAAAACCTCAAGAACTGAAAAATGATGTTTCTATTAAATTTTCGAATGATAAACGTGAGAAGAATAACTTTAGGACTGCTAATAAGAAAACTGAATTTGTTAAATGTCATGAATGTTAGGGTTTTGGTTACTATAGGAATGAATGTCCTAATCTAAAAAAGAACTTGAATAACAGAAGGCGTAAGTCATTAGCAGTGACCTTGAGTGATGATGAATCAGATTCGAGTGCTCAAAGTGATACCTCTGGTGGTGAAGATGAACAAAATTTCATGGCCTTCACATCTATAGCTACGATTGAATCCGATAAGGAAAGTGAAAAAGTTGAGATTGAAGAACGTAGTGATAAATATGAGGGAGAGTTTGAGGATGAGACTGATATTTATGAGTCTTATCGTGAATTATTCGAGAAGAGTCTTAAAATCAAAAAGTTCAATAAAGCTGTTCTGAAAAAAATAAATGAATTTGAGAGAGAGAAAAAAACTCATATGTGACCTTCGGGACTCTACCAAAAATTTGAATAAGTTGAAGCTTGTTAATGAGAACTTAGAAGCCAAAGTTAAATCCTCAACTAGTGATCTTGAAAAATCTAATACTTAAACTTCATTCGTTCATGAGTGGTACGTAGAAACTCGATAATATGTTAGGGATGAACAAGTTTGCTGGAAATAGGCATGGTTTGGGTTGCGTTCAAATTGGTAATACTACTGCTAGTACATCCAAGACTACGTTCGTCCCGGCCACTAACAAAGCTCGAAATACTGTTAATCCTGACCAAAATGGTACAAATATCTTAGGATCGAGATCTACTAGACAACGTAGGGTCAATCGTCCTACATATCGATAACAACCTCCGAGCAGGTTTGAACCTAAGTTTATTCCTACATGTCACCATTATGGCGCATTGGGACACACAAGATCTAGGTTTCGTAAACTTGTGACTAGAAGTAAAAGTCAGGATTTCTCTAGCAAGGTTAATTTTCTCGCTAATTAGATTAGCCATTTAGCTGAGATGATGACTCAGTTAATTGGGATCACTTCTATTTCTAAGAAGGTTTAGGTTATGAAGAGTGACATTTCTAGGTCGAATGGTCAACTGAATTTCTATGTTACCCACGTTGCACTTAAGGCTCAAAATAACTCTATGTGGTATCTTGATAGTGCATGTTTTAGAGATATGTGTGGTGACAAAGCTTTGTTCTCATCTCTCGATGATTGGAATGGCGGTGGTGTTACCTTTGGAGATGGGGCTATTACACCTAGACTAGGTAAATGTATCGTTAATACATCTGGATTACCCACTATCTTATATGTGCTTTATGTGAAAGGGTTAAAGTCTAACTTGTTAAGTATTAGTTAAATATACAATTCTGATTTTAAGGTTAGTTTTGTCCAGAAAAGGTGTACTGTGTATGACTCTACTGGTAACGTTGTACTCGAAGGTGTAAGAACTTCAGATAACTGTTATAGAGTTCTTCCTAATTCTAACTACGTGTGCAGTAGTATCAAGATTGATGTTATTGAACTATGACATCAACACTTTGGTCATATGAACTATAAGAGTTTGTCTAAACTCGACAAGAAGGAACTTGTTAATGGTTTACCTAGGCTTGAAAATATTGATAACACTCTATGTGGTCCGTGTCAACAAGTTAAACAATTTAGAGTAACTCATAAACAAACTTCTAAAATCTTGACTAACATGCTACTTGAATTACTACATATGGACTTAATTGGACCATCTAGAACCGAGAGTCTTGATGGCAAACGCTACATTTTGTTTGTGGTTGACGAGTTCTCTCATTATACTTAAATTGACCTATTGAAAGAAAAATCTGAAGTGTTCAATCGTGTCATATCATTGTGCAAAAGGCTTAGAAATGAGAAAAACTTTACCATATCGAGAATTCGTAGTGATCATGGAAGAGAGTTTGAAAACTCGAATCTTGAGGACTTCTGTCTAGATAAGGGAATCCATGATGAGTTATCATCGCTGATCAGTCCACAACAAAAAGGATAGTTGAGATAAAAAATTGTGTCCTTCAAGAAATGGCTAGAGTCATGCTTCATGGTAAGGGACTAGCTATGCATTTCTAGGAGGAAGCCATCAACATTGCCTGTCACATTGTTAATAGGGTTTATCTTAGACCTAAAACTGATATGACACAATATGAGATATAGAAAGGTAAACGGTCCACTGTCAAGTACTTTCATGTGTTTGGCAGCAAGTGCTATATTATGAGAGATAGAGAAAATTTAGGCAAGTTTGATTTGAAAAGTGATGAGGAAGTTTTCCTAGGATACTCCAAAAATAATCGAGCCTATCATGTTTACAATTCTCGTACATGGGTTGTGATAGAGTCCATCAATGTAGTGGTGGATTACACATGTAGTAAGGGAGAGATTGGAGGAGATTGGGGATAGCTGAACCCATCATGGTAATTGAACTTAAAGAAACTTCAGTTCCCGATCCCCCTCACATGTCTAATGGTTTAGATACACCTAATAAGGATCCATACCTGACGATAAAACTAAACCTCTTAAAGAACATTCGTCCAAAGTTAGGACAAATCATCCTAAAGTGAACATTATAGATGATTTGGATGAAGGGATGAGACTTCGGAATAGGGTTTTGAACAATCTAATATATGCAGTTAGGTATCTCAGATTAAGCCTAAGAAAGTCGAAGATGCCCTTAGGGATGAATGTTGGGTAAACTCCATACATGAAGAGCTAAATCAGTTTGTACGAAACAACGTGTCAGATTTAGTTCCTAAGCCTGATGATTGTAATGTTATAGGTACTAAGTGGATATATAAGAATAAAACCGATGATCAATGTACCATAACTAGAAATAAGGCTATGTTAGTTGCCCAAAGATATACTCAGGTTGAAGGGATTGATTTTGATGAAACATTTGCCCCAGTTACAAGACTTGAATCCATTAGAATTCTTCTGCATGTTGCTTGCACTTTAGGATTTAAATTATATCAAATGGATGTCAAGAGTTCCTTCTTGAATGGAATACTTCAGGAAGAAGCCTATGTTGAACAACCTAAAGGATTTATTGATCCTAAGTTTCTACATTATGTGTATAAGCTGAATAAAGCTTTATATGGTTTTAAACAAGCTCCTAGAGCTTGGTATGATAGACTTACTACATATTTTATGGAATATGGCTTTTCAAGAGATAGTGTCATCAGAGATATTGAAGAAACCATCACAATAGCTCAGATCTGCGTCGATGACATTATTTTTGGTTCTTATATTGTTCTCTGGCTTATAATTTCGTTGAATGCATGAAGCAATAATTTGAGATGAGCATGAATTAACTTACTTTCTTGGTCTCCAAGTTAAACAAACTGATGATGGGTTCTTCATATCTTAATCGAAGTATGCAAAAAATCTTGTGAAGCATTTTGGATTAGACAACAAAAAACACACTAGGACCCCCATAAGCACCAGTGTCAAGTTAGGTCATAATCATACTGGTAAGAGTGTTGATCAGACACTATACAGAAGTATGATAAGTAGTTTACTTTATCTCACTGCTAGTAGACCTGACATAGCCTTTAGTGTTGAGGTTTTTGCGCGTCTTCAGGTTGATCCCAGGGAATCTCACCTGAGCGTCGTGCTATGTATCATTAGATATGTAAATGTTACCATTAATTATAGGACATGTACTCTCGAGATTTTATTCTTGATCTTGCTAGCTATTCCGATGTTGATTGTGTTGGAAATGTCGATGTAGAAAAAGTACTTCTGAAGGATGTTTTTATGTTGGTGCTAATTTTGTCGCTTGGATGAGTGAGAAACAAAATTGTATCTCATTGTCAATAGCAGAGGCCGAATATATAGCTGCAGGAAATTGCTGTACTCAACTGCTTTGGATGAAGCAGATGTTGAGTGATTATACTATTGAATATGGTACTATGACTGTATTTTGTGATAACACTAGTGCCATTAATATTTTTGAAAATCCCGTTCAACACTCTCGAACTAAACATATTGATATACGATATCATTTTATTCGAGAGCTTATAGATAACTGTATTGTAACCATTGAGCACATCTCTACAGAAAACTAATTAATTGACCTATTTATTAAGCCATTGAATGGTCTGAGATTTAAATTTCTTCGTACGGCTATTTTTTTTTTATGCATGCTCGTTCTTTACTGTTGTGTTAGTTATATTTATACATGCCTCGTTTATCTTTATTTTTTATTTTTTTTGCAAGTGGTATCATTTTTATGTGTTTCGTACTTTCTGTTTTAAATTGAAAAACAACAAAAACAAAAAACAAATTGAAAAATTGAAAAAAATAAATATAAATGTGGAAGTTGCTTTTACAACTTCACATATGATATATGGATCTGGTTGTTGTGATTGGGCATGGGGTTACTCAATAAACTGTAACATCATTTTCATCGTTGTCTTAGGTTATTCATGGTGTACTTAGTATAGGAGTTTTCATGTACCATCTACACTACACATACTATGATATTGTTAGTGAGACTCTGCCGCGTGTGTGAGATTTGTGATGACAATCATATGTTAGTAAGATGACTTTGAACATGAATTGACCATATATATTAGACCTAAACTCAAGTTTATCCCTAGTATTGAAACAAAAAATTGAATACATAAAAATAATGTTCAATATCTTACGTTTTTCTTTGGAGTGTATTTGATTCGAGCAATTAAGCCTGCGGGGTTTATCATAAGTTAGTGCCCATGGTCAACTGACTTGGGTTAACCGGCATAAAACTTGCTACAGGGGTCATTTTAGTCGCTTAATAAAGAAAAACCTGTACTTAATATGAGAAAAATAATAATAAGTTTTGTTTATTAAATGATCTAATATAAAATATTTTGCTCGTACTCAGGGGGGGGAATAAGTCCTTCCATTCATAATGAGCTTTCCGTTATAGGTTCCATTATGCTTTAAATAATTTGGCTTTCATAAATATGGAAATAAACTTATTAGCGGTGATGTTTAGCGTGTCATTTCTCAAAAATTTAAGGTATGTAGTCTTATTTTCAAAGGATTAGTGACACTTTACATATACTGGTCACTTATACAATTTATTTCATGATAACTTAAACTACGTATGCGAGAAGGTTTATCGTTCATTGCTTATCCTTGTGCATGCTAACAATGATCTTTTTGGGTTATTATATGTTACTGTTACAAAGGAGGGCAAAGCATTTTTTTAATATCTTTTTACGTTATCCCTTGTCATTTTGTGTCAAAAAGGGAAGTAGTTGTAGTATATGATAGTATTTTTTTAGGATGTATATGATTTTATCTACTTGACATGATGTATCTAAAACTTTTGATTCGGTGATAAATTCAATATTGTTGGATTAAGTTTTGATGTTTAGTGGTATCAATGTTTTGTTTTGGTATGTTCAGTTGCATTGATATTAAGTTTTAATTTAGCATGTGGTATGACACTGAAAATGAATTATATGTTAGTGACTGCTTTATACATTTTTACACTTAGCACTGCTTGATTAACTGCTTAAATTGATTTTACATTGATTATTGTTTCACATACATTTTATATTGGGTATTTGAATTGTCTATTTTAGGAAACAGATTTTGATAAATGAACAACAGAATTTGATTAAGACAGTTATTGGTTGTGTCAGTTTTTGAGTCTGTATTTTTATTTCATTATTGCCTTAACTTTAGATTGTAATTTTGTCACAGAATGTCAAAGTGGGAACTTGTTAGATATTTAATGTAATGACAAGTCTGTGAACAAAAGAGACTTCATTTAATATATTGTAAAAGTCAAGGAATAATATGCAAATAGTAGAAAGTGAGTTATGTTAGGTCTAGGGTTCGAGAATACAAAAGAAGGAAAAAGGGTGCCGAAATTTTACTAACTTATCGTCAAGGTTTGGCTCGAGCATTCAGAAACAGAAACTACGTCGCCAGCCTGTTGTCTCGCCTTCGCTCAAACGACAACCTATCGCTCGAATGTCGATCATCCCTCACTCGAGGGACAGTGTTATTCGGGATTTTTTCATTTTTTAAAGGCTTTTTACCCGGCTCATTCATTTCTTAACCTAACATATAAATACCAAACGCTACATAACGATTTTTCTAGGGTTGATCATTGAGCAAAAACGTTGTTTTCATATTCTCTTCATCAGTTATCTTTCAACCTTCATTATTGATATTGTGATTTGTTCTTGACAGTAAAAAAACATTATATTCTAAATCCAAATACCAAATATGTTGCTTCTTTCATATGTGTCAGAGTTCTGAAGATTAAGGAAAGGTATCTGGAGTTCCAATCGGTGAAAAACGCGGTGTTCTTCGTTAATCCTCAGGAGATAGGCGATTTCACAAAACTGGGAGTTGCTGTAGGAGAGTGCAATCTAGGAAAGTTTTGAAAACTGTAGTTGATAGTTGGTGCAGAGAACGAAATCCAGGTGAGTTGTTGAAATTGCAGTCAAAAGGTCGGAAAATACATGTCGTTGTAGAGTCTGGCGGACTGTAAGTTATAAATAGTTTATAGTGGATTGTTGACTGGCAAATGCCCAGAGTTTTTACCTAGGTGGAGTTTTTCTGTGATCGATTTTATGTTTATTTATTGCTTTTATATTTACGGTAATTCAATATAGGAGAAAACTGAATTGTTTGATTAATCATTTAGAAATAATTAAGAGTGACTTGTTGCTATTTAATTAGTAAGTTATTAATTCCGTATAATCACCTATTCAACACTCCCCTCTAGGTATAGTTTGAATTGAATTTCGTGTTTCACTGAGTTCTATATATCGTTTTATACATATAGCTTTATATGCCTCTTAACTAATTTCTTAATGACTATACTTCTTTCCTATTACCTTCTTGTGAGGGTGGAATAAATTTCAACTCAGTACCAGACTAAATTAAGTACACTTCTCTTTCTTAAATGACTAGAGTCCAAAAGCAAGAGAGCCACACAAATGGGATAGTAAGCATGGAAGTACCTACGAAATATCTATAGCTAAAATCCTCATTATCCCTAACTAATTAGGACGTTTCCAAAAAATCAAACTCCATACTTGACTTTTTGAGAAAATGAGTCCTCTATTTCATGAGGTTTCATAAAGTTGTAATGCACCGTCTAACAACTAAGAAACAAAACTAACGTCATGTTTAAACTCCATTTTTTCTTAAGAATGCATTTTGGTAGAATAGATTGATGGAAAATGTGCGGTTGAAAAATTAAAAAAAAAGTTACGCATTTACATGTAATATTATTTTATTGAAGAATGTATATTTGAAAATAAGAAAGAGAAAAATACATTTTGACAATAATAGAGATCAATGGCGTAGTTCATATGTTGTTTCTTTTATCAATAACAACCCTGATCACAAGTGTGTGAGCAAAATCTCTTTCCATTGAGTTCAACGAAGGCTCATGGATTCATAATTGTCTAAATGAATTCACATAACTCACTTTGGTTGGATTGAAATCGGTTACTTCGATAAATTAGTGATGGGTTGAACCAAGATTTGTTAAATCGAAGAATTCTATTATGAAGATAAAAATAGAGTTATTTTTTGGCAGAAAGGAAAAAATAAAAGATTAAGGAAAGAAGTCTTATGGTAGAAGAAATAATATTTTAATATGAGAAGAAAGCTTAGCAAAAGACTTCAATGGTATTTTTAATAAATGCATAGCAATGCAATCGAAAATAATTGTGCTTGGGACCAAAATGATGTGAATTCAGGTAGAGAATTAAGTGCATTCAAGCTTCTGAGAGTTTAGAGAGAGAGAGAGAGAGAGAGAGAATATTGGTACGCGCGGGTTTGTGGTGTACACTAAACGTTCTAGTTTTGATGGTGAAACTAAGAGCAAACCAGTTGTCTTCTTTCTTTTCTATTTTTGTTTTTGTTTTTTTTTTTTTTTTTTGGTATTTTTATTTTTATTAAAATTATTGTTAGATAATCTAAGGATATATAATGTATCCTCACATTTTGAGTCAATTTTAAAGTACTGAAATTCAACAATTCTATTAGGCTAGATTCTTCATTCGGTTCTTCCATTTCGTAGATAAATAAACAAGTTCAAAAGTGAAATTATGGTGCATTCAGACTAGCTCATGCTCACTCTTATTTTTAACTTACTTTGGTTAGGTAAGATTGAGAGTTCCTTATATTTGATCTAAAAAATGTTGGTATATAGGACAACTAGGACAAAGGACCATTTTCATAAAATGTCTTAATTACTCTCTCCAGATGACTTCTTAAAAATGCGTTGCAAAGTCTTAAAACCTAGCATGAAGGCTAACACCAAGCCGTACCACAAGTTCAAGGGTTGACTTACTCATTCATCCCTCTAGGTGTAATTCAGAAGTCTTACTTTTGACGGAACTTGTTTTTCGAAAGTTAGATAACTTTACAAGATCTACAACAATATTGTGAAACCTTTTAACGTCTAAAATATGTTTCTTAATAAAAGTAAAACTAATAGAATTTGCAAGAACGTCTCCTCTACGTAAGAGATCGATAACAAAATTTTGTTTGTTGAAGCAGAAAGATACACAAAGGACGCATCTTCATAAAATTTCTTAATTACTGTCTCCAGACGACTTCTTACCAAAAATACCAGCATGGAGGCTAACACCAAGCAGTACCACAAGCTCAAGGATTGACTTACTCGTTCATCGCCTCTAAGTGTAATGCAAAAGACCCGCATAACGCGAAAAAAGGTGTTGATTTGCTGACTTTTGACAGAACTTATTTTCCAAAAGTTTGATAACTTTACAAGATCTACAACAATAAATTATCGTGAAACCTTTTAACATCTAAAATATATTTCTTAATAAAAGTTAAACTAATAAAATTTGCAAGAACGTGTCTTCTCCTCTACGTATTGAACGTGTCTTCTCCTCCACCTATGCGAAAATAGTTACTAATTGTTACTCAGATTAATGGTGGAGTTCGTTAGCCATTGCTAATACTAAGCCCTCGTTTGATTTAGCTAAAAAGTTTATAAAAACAAAGTCAAAATCAATTATTAATTTTAACCACACATTTCAAAGAATCTTATCAACTTTTCAACAATACTTTTCATCAATTTTTATCAAAATCTACTAAAATTTGATTTTTAATAAAACCAAACAAGAGATAAAAGTAGTGTATACTTGTAGTACTTTTTTTTTTTTTTTAAATGATGGTGGAAATCAAAATAATTGTATCAAAATATAATTATCTTTTAAATATGCTTGTGTTTGGCTCAAGTTTATAAATATTCAAACACTTTTAATCTTTACTATTAGGTTTTTAGTATTGCCGATTCTGTGAAAAAAATGACTAATTTGTAATGTGTTATAAAAGTCAAGGACCTAGGATGCAATTTGTATAAATTGTGTTATGATGTCTAAGGTTCGAGCATGACAAGAGGAGAAACACAGCGCCGCATTTTCGCTAGCCTATCGCCTGGATACTACTCGAGCGACAAAAACAAAATGTCTGTTGCTCGATTGTCGCTGAGTTCTCGCTCGAACAACAATGTGTCGCCCAACTGTTACCCGCTTCTCGCTCGAGCGACAGGTCGATTCGAAAAATCCTAATTTGCATTTTTAAATAGATTTATCTGGCTCATTCAATTAAATTACTCTTTCCTATAAATATCCAAGCCTATGCACGAAATTGTGGGTGGTTTTTCATTATGTTCATTGCCTCATCTTATTCTTTAAAGATCCAGAGCATATTCTTTCATTGTGAGTATCCTCTCTTCTTGAGATTATATAACCACTTGTTTGAGGAAAATATCAAATTGAAGAATAAAAAACACCTACTTCCTAAACATTCTTAGGAAGGTACTTTCTGAGTTAAATTTCAGAGGTTGCTAGAGGTTGGACTACAAGCACAGGAAAAGTACAAGAATGGAGAGTTCTTCAAATTCTACTTGGAAGAGACGTGTGCAGAAGATTGTGAGTCTGGAATTTACGGCGTAGATCGGGAGATCTAGCAGGTTGGCTAGATACTATCTACGGTAGTAGATTGTGAGTTCGGACGAACGACAAATCTTGGAGTTGCAAGGTTTACAACAACTAGTGAAACTAGTTCGAAATTGAACTTTAACACACATTGTCTATAGTGGAGGTAATTGGCTTGATCTCGGAGTTTTTACCTAGTTGGATTTCTCCGTTATCATATTGGTGTTATTTATTACTTTCCATATGACAAACTGTGACAATTCAACTTATGATAATTGGACTGTTTGTTTAACCATCTAGAAACATTAAAAGTGACTTGTTGCTTGTTAATTGTATTATTCTGTACGTAGGGTCAAAACTAAAATCAGATAATTATAACCATTCCGTAACTTTGTAGCCGTTAATTTGGTCATCCGTAACTTTCAATTGGTATCAGAGCCCAAATTCGTTAAAATTCATGGATGAGCGTATCTGGCTTAGTGTTGTGAATGGTTGGGCTGCACCTAGTTCCATGGTTTATAATGAAATAATCCTCACCCCTGTTGCAAATTGGACTAGAGTAAACTTAGAAGAGTGTAACTAGAATTGCAAAGCCTTACATTCCTTATTTATGGTAGTATCCCAGGAAGAGTTTAGGAGAGTGTCTATGTGTGAGGTAGCCAAAAAGGTTTGAGATATTCTACAAACCACACATGATGGAACTCAAGCTGTTAAGAACTCGAAATTGTAAATGCTGACCAATAGGTTTGAAGAGATTAAAATGAGAGAATATGAGATATTTGATGTCTTCTACGCGAGTCTAAACGATACAGTAAACTCTAGTTTCAACCTATGTGAGATAATCCAGAGTCAAAAATTGTAAGAAAAATTCTTAGATCCTTACCTAAAAGGTTTAGACCTAAAGTCACAGCTATAAAGGAAAGCAAGGACTTTGATTCAATTAAGATAGAAGAGTTGGTTGGATCTCTCCAGACGTATGAGTTGACATTTGATAAACCTGTTAAAGATAAATCACTTGCCTTGAAATCCATGAGAAACACTTGGACCAAATCTTCTGATTCTGATTCACCGAATGATGAGGAGTTAGGTTGCCTGGCTAAAAAATTCTGAAAAATGTTTAGAAAGAAAAATAACCATCAAGAGAGACACAAAGGTAACCCGAGAAAATCTAAATATGTGAGGTGCCATAATTCACGAGGTTTTGATCATGTTAGGAGTGAGTGCCCTAGCAGTAGGAGAAATTCGGATAAAGCTATGAATGTTACTCTCACTAATGACGAGTCTAATTCGGACAATCAGAATGAAAAATCCACTCGTGAGGAAAGTGGAAAATATGTTGCCCTTACTACAAAAGTTAAGGAAGGATCTGACCAAGGGAGTGAAAGAGAAGAAGACATAGAGAGTCAGAAAGACTCTGATAGTGAGGAAGATATCCAAGAGGCTTATGAAAGATGTACGAGAAGAGTTTCAAGATTTTTACTAAAAATAAAGCCTTGAGCGAGAAGAATAAGGAACTTGAATTGGAAAATGAGAAGTCAGTAATGCACATTAAAGAATCTACCTCGATCGTGAGTGAAGTAAAATCCATGAATGAAATTTTAGTGACTCAGGTTAAAAACCTCATCATTGAGCTTGATAAGTCCTCTAGGAGAATCAGCAATTTGACCATTGAGAAAGAGATCTCAAAAAGCAGGTTAAGAACCTTCTGAGTGATCTAGAATATTCTAAGTCTCAAATGCTTACCTTCTCTAGTGGTTCTGAAAAGTTAGATAACATTTTAGGATTGGGCAAGCTAGCTGGAAATAAGGGATGTCTAGGTTTTAAGGAAAACAATGCTAGTACTTCTAAGACCACGTTTGTCCCTGCTACTGACCAGTCTAAATAAGTGCCTAACCCTGATGTTAAGGATAAGGGATTTGTTAGACAGAATCCTGCTAGACAGCGTAGGACCCATTGTCTTAGGAATAGATATCAGCGTCCACATACCTTTGGTCCTAGGTTTATCCCTACATATTTTTTCTATGGTGAGTTGGGACACATAAGACTTAGGTGTCGTCATCTCCTAAACAGAAATAGAAACCAGAACTCCTGAACAGAAATAGAAACCAGAACTTAAATAAAAATAACAATCAGAAGTGTGTTGGTCAGATTGACTTCCTTACTAATCAGGTGAGTCAATTGACTAAATAATGACACAGATGACCGGAAATAGTCCCGTCACTAGGCAAGTTTGGGTGAAGAAGAGTTATCTGAAAAATTACAAAATAGATCACGGTACTCTTAAAGGCAAAAGCATTTACATACCTAACTGATTAGGTATTTTTTGTGTATGATCATGTTTTATCATTGTGTGACATTCATTTATGCATGTATCATATTTGTTTATTTATTTTTTAGGTAGAAAATTCATGCATATATTTTATTTTTATTGTGTTTGCCATTTTATTTTTTGTGCTTGGTGCATTCATACTTTAAAATAAAAACAACAAAAAAATGAAAAATGAAAAAATAAAAATTGATGGAAATTTTTATTACATCATATATAATATTCTTAAACTTGCATGTTGTGATCATGTATGTACATAATAGATAAGGTGTAGCATAGTTTCCATTACTTGCTTGAGTTAATATGGAGTATTTAGTATATGTGTCTTCATGTACCATCTACACTGCATACACTATCATATTGTAATGGGATTTAACCGCTTGTGTGAGATTTGGGATGGCAGTCACATGTTAGTAAACTAACTTTAAACATAAATTGACCATATTTATTAGACTTAAATTCAAGGTTATCCTCGGTAATAAAAAACTCAATATCTTATATTTTTCTTCGGAGCCTATTTGACCCGAGCAATTAAGCCTGCGGAGTTTCTCATAATCTGGTGCCTACAATCAACTGACTTGGGTTAATCGGCCTAAAGCTCGCTACATAGGCCATTTTAGTCGCTTAATGGATAAGATTCTGGATTTAAGATGTGAAAAATAATTATGAGCTTAAAATATTGAAATATGTGAAAATAAAATATGTTCAAAGTCAGGAGAAGAAAAGAAAATATCAATTCACAGTGAATTTTTATTTAAAGGTCATAATACGCTGTAAATGGTTTGATTTTCATAAATAGAGGAATATATTTATTGGTAGTGATGTTTAGCATGTCCCTTTTCACAAAATTAAGGTTTAGAGTCCTATTTACATAGAATTAGTGACACTTTAAGCACGTTGGTTACTTATACATTTTACTCCATGTTAATTTGAACTGAGTATGTGGGAAGTTTTACTTTATATTGATTATATTTATGCATGCTATTGGCTGCATTTTTTAGTGATTATATACTAAATTTTTTCCTTTTGTCATTTGTGACAAAAATGGGGAGAAAGTATTTACAAAGGGGGAGTTTATGTTTAGGGGTCGTTGGGGAGAGACATAGATACATTTTGCCTACCACATAAAAATATTGAGAACTTATAGTAAGGGAGAGAATATGCATTGCATCTGCATTACATATCATATGTATAACTGTTTGAGTTTTGATGTTTTGTGATGTTAATGTTTCGGTTGGTGTGTTGATTGACATTAATGTCACGTCTCAAACTAGCATGCTTATTTGTGTCCATAAGTTTTTTTGATTTTTCGTATCACGTACTTTTACATTGGGTATTGAGTTTTTTATTTTAGGAAATAGGTTTGACAAGGAATGCAAGAAACATAGTTTGGGTAGTTTAATTTTTTTTTATCCTTGACTTATTGTATAGTTTTGTCATAGAATGTCAAATATGGAGTTTGTTAGGTTCTTAGTATTGGCGATTCTGTTGACAAAATGACTAATTTGTAACGTATTATAAAAGTCAATGACCTAGGGTACAATTTGTATAAATTAGGTTATGAGGTCTAGGGTTCGAGCATGACAAAAGGAGAAACACATCGTCGTATTTTTGCTAGCCTATCGCCTGGACACTACTCAAGTGACAAAAATAGAATGTTTATCGCTCCAGCTTCTCGGTTGGGTGACAGATCAATTCGAAAAATCCTAATTTGCATTTTTAAACAGACATATCCGGCCCATTCAATCAAATTACCCTTTCTTATAAATATCTAAGCCTATACACAAAATTGTGGGTGATTTTTCATTATGTTCATTGCCTTATATTATTCTCTAAAGATCCAAGAACATATTCTTTCATTGTGATTCATCATCTCTTCTTGAGATCATATAACCACCTATTTGAGGAAAACATCAAATTGAAGAATCCAAAACACCTACTTCCTAAACATCCTTAGGAAGGTACTTTCTCAGTTGTACTTCAGAGGTTGTTGGAAGTTGAGAGATGTTGGACTACAAGCGCAGGAAAAGCACAAGAACAGGGACTTCTTGGAATTCCACTTGGAAGAGACGTATGCAGAAGATTATGAGTCTGAAATTTATAGCGGATCTTGAAAGCTACAGGAGTCAGATCGGAAGATCTAGTAGGTTGGCTAGATAGTATCTACGGTAGCAGATCGTGAGTCTGGAGGAACAACAGATCTTAGAGTTACAGGATTTACAACAGATAGTGGAACTAGTTTGGAATTGAACTGTAACACACATTGTCTATAGTGGAGGTAACTGGCTTGATCCGGGAGTTTTTACCTAGTTGGGTTTCTCCATCATCATATTTGTATTATTTATTACTTTCCATATTACAAACTGTGACAATTTAACTTAGGATAATTGGACTATTTGTTTAATCATCTAAAAACATTAAAAGTGACTTATTGTTTACAGCTGATCTTGAAAGCTACAGGAGGTAAATCAAAAGATCTAGCAGGTTGGCTAGATAGTATCTACGGTAGCAGATCATGAGTCTGGAGGAACAACAGATCTTGGAGTTGCAGGGTTTACAACAGATAGTAAAACTAGTTTGGAATTGAACTGTAACACACATTGTCTATAGTAAAGGTAATTGACTTGGTCCCAGAGTTTTTACCTAGTTGGGTTTCTCCGTCATCATATTGGTGTTATTTATCACTTTCCATATTACAAACTGTGACAATTCAACTTAGGATAATTGGATTGTTTGTTTAATCATCTAAAAATATTAAAAGTGACTTATTGTTCAGTAATTGTATTATTCTGTACGTAGGGTCAAAACTAAAATCGGATAATTATAACCATTCGGTAACTTAGTATCCGTTAATTCGGTAATCCGTAACTTTCATTTACATTTCATCAAATTCACAAGTACTACTCATTCATATGCCACTCATTGTTTTTCATATAAACACCTCTCGAACATGCTTTAAATGAGGCTCATATTAAATTTTCTAGCTCTATCCATGTTTTCAAGTTTTCCCATTAATATTGGAGCAAGTTTTAAGTTAGGTTATCCTAAATGTGCACATTGGTTGAGCACGTTGAAACCTTCGACTTGATCAAATCTTATCAATAGGGCTATATAACCTATTGTAGGAACATTTGTAACATAGTACCAAATATATCACTTATGTTTAAGAAGATAATAAGAAATTTATGAATGGGTACGCTTAGTAAAACTTTTATTCATATATAATTTGGTGGAAATTACAAGGACTAAATGTTTTCAAGATCACATTTCACACTCAAGAGATTTTAAGTTTTTTGTTTTAAAAAAATTGAAATCAATTTAAATGGATATTCATATCGTGAAATATCGAATCAAACGAAAAATTTTAGAAAAATAAAGTTNTCCATGTTTTCAAGTTTTCCCATTAATATTGGAGCAAGTTTTAAGTTAGGTTATCCTAAATGTGCACATTGGTTGAGCACGTTGAAACCTTCGACTTGATCAAATCTTATCAATAGGGCTATATAACCTATTGTAGGAACATTTGTAACATAGTACCAAATATATCACTTATGTTTAAGAAGATAATAAGAAATTTATGAATGGGTACGCTTAGTAAAACTTTTATTCATATATAATTTGGTGGAAATTACAAGGACTAAATGTTTTCAAGATCACATTTCACACTCAAGAGATTTTAAGTTTTTTGTTTTAAAAAATCAGTTATAATTAAAATTTTAAATATTAATAAAAATATTTTAAATGAAATTAATTAACATACCCCATCCACCCCACCTCACTCACAAACCCTAAATTTATCTTCATTCCCCATCTTCATTCTCTCTCTCTATATCTCACCATTTATCTTCCCTTCTCTCTGTATATCTCACTCTTTCTCTCTCATTTTCCTCCCTACTCTATACACTCTTCATCAACCGCCGCCATCGTTGAAAAGCGAATCCATCAGAGACCTTCTCTCTACCATCTTCACTATGAGTGCCGTCAGTGAGCTATTTCTTGCAGCAAATCATGCCTGCAACGGGCCAAATCGTCGGAAGCTCTACAGATCTTGGGAAAAGCCATTCTTTCACTGTTAATGCCACCAGAGGCTCTACAAATTGTGGTTGTAGTTGTGTAGATCACGATGGTGATGGTGCAGATTGTGGCTGCAACGACGCAGATTGCGGTGGTAGTGTTTTTCTTAATTGTTGGATGGGTGGTAGTGGTTTCTTTGTTTTGGTGGCTTTGGGGTGATGTGGTGGTGGTACTTCTGGTAGTTATGGTGAGGTATTGACGGTGATAGTGGTATTGGAGGCGACGGTTCATGTGGTGGTAACGTTGGTAGATGTGGTTAGATTTTGTTGGATTTTGGGGGTTTTTTTGTTGGCAGTGGTGTAGGTGGATCTAGCGGTGGTACAGGTGGACTTTGGTGCTGTGTGGTGGTGGATTTGATGGTGGCGGCGGTGGTGAGGTGTTGGTGGCGACGCTGATGGTGTGACCAATAAATTGGTCGATTGTAACCCATAAATTGAATAATTTATGACTAATATAAAATATGTGACCTAAAAAATGTAATTGCGACTCACAATTTATTAAGTTGTAACTGAGAAATAACTTGTGACCAATTAATTTGACAATTTATGATCATTAAATAAGTTGTGATTAATAAAATTTGTAATTTGCGCCCGATAAATGAATTGTAACTTATAAACACTTTGATTTTGTGACCGATGAATAAATTATGACATATAAAAAAATTATTTGTGATTGAAAAATAAATTGTGACTTATAAAAATTTTATTTGTGACCGAGAAATAATTTGTGACCTATAATTTTTTTTTTTTGAATTGTGATTGAGAAAAAAATTATAATCAATAAATTATATACAATTGTGACCTTAATATATTTAATTAATAAAAATATTTTTAATTAATTATTTCATAAATAAATTTTAATAAATATCTGATTTTTTAAATTTTTTATCTTAGTTTTGAAATGAGTGATAATTAAATTCTCACTTACGAATGTTTCCCTATAATTTGTCTAATATAATGGTCCTAATAAAATAAAAGACATGTCTTGTAAGCTAGAACACTTTGAAAGTTGCTCATTGCTATATGTTGCTAAATAGTACAGAAGTTCATTCATACATAGAGTATGTTATTAAATATCTACTTCGATAAATTTTAAGAGTTCTAAACGACGAAGAGTTACAATTGCTACCGCAATTCGAGAGACTAATAAACAATTTAGAACTTCAAGCTAACAAGAGCATACTATATCTGCTCCAATTAATGATGAGCAAAACACGCCACCAACAAATATAAATGCGCCGAAAAATAAAAGGGGTCCAACCCAAGTGAAAATGATTCCTGAAAAGAATTATAGAAGATGGAGCTCAAATTTAATGAATATGGGCTAGTAGTTAGCTACAACTCACATAAATTTGCTAGCATAGTTGGAGCCATGGTAGGAGAACATGTGCATGTTGTAAGTAAATATTGGCATTTGGTGGATGGAAAGAAAAAAATCAAACTTTGGAATTTCATACAGGTATATTTCTTAACCACCTTTTAAGATTATTTCATTCTGAATCTATTTCTTTCTTAATGACACTATCGGATTAAGTCTTTAATTTATTTATTGTGCATGAATACAGCAAAGGTTCAATCTGAGTGATTGTCATCAAAGAATAACATTTCAATGTATAGGAAAGTATTGGAGGACATTCAAATCAAGGCTGAGAAAATAAATCAGAATTCAAGTCGAATCATCTGTGAATAAAGAGCACACTATTGCCCTTCTTAGACTAAAGAATAATAATTCTAAGAAAGTGTGGAAGAAATTTGTTGAGGATACTCTTTCTACTGACTTTCATGTAAGTATATTTGCATATGAAGCTTAAAACTTTTATAATTATTTTCCTATTATACTTTTTTGTTTTCTTAATAGGAAAAAAGCCACAAGTTTAGCATTTTGAGAACTAATCAAAAGCTTCTCCACACTATGGGTCGAACGGGGTTACTCACGTATGGCTCGTGAAATAGTACAATTACAAACATATTTAATCTTCTTACTTGAAATGTCTCATACTAGTACATGGAATTACTAGATTTGCATTGCAGAGACAAAAAAAAAATCCATATATCAAAGGGTTAAGAACTAGAGTATTGAATTCCTTTTGTATCTGCTTACACCTATTCAGAATATGAGAATTATTCTATCCAAGCATTAACTTGTGGTTATGAAGAAACTATAGATGACATCGAAGCTCTTGAGAAGATACTTGATTACGGAAGATANTTTAATCTTCTTACTTGAAATGTCTCATACTAGTACATGGAATTACTAGATTTGCATTGCAGAGACAAAAAAAAAATCCATATATCAAAGGGTTAAGAACTAGAGTATTGAATTCCTTTTGTATCTGCTTACACCTATTCAGAATATGAGATTTATTCTATCCAAGCATTTACTTGTGGTTATGAAGAAACTATAGATGACATCGAAGCTCTTGAGAAGATACTTGATTACGGAAGATAAAAATAAATTATCTATTCACTAGACACATAAGAAATATTTTCATTGTCATTATTAACCCAGATTTTAATAAGATAACTTACTTTTCACTCCTATTTCCAACAAATTCTTCATATCTTAGAAGTTAAAGTCATGAGTAAAGTAGGAAACATAACCTCATTCAACATCCTATGCAATTCATCTCTTGCCTCCACCACACGGTGTCTGTCATTGCTATCCAACCTTGTGTGTTTTGGAAGTAGTGCCTCCATAATGGATGGATTTGTGGAAGGAAGTAGATAAATTGATTAATCATTGTACGAGAATTTAATTACGTTAAAGGAATGTTTCTATTGTGTTATGGACAACATGAAACGCCAAGAGAAGCGGAAAGGTTCATCATGTCAACTACCAAATACAATTTATTGAACTTCATTATAGATACATAAACCACAGATGATCAATCATGTATTTTTTAATCATAAATACTTTTGATTTGCATGTTAATTATATCCTTATTATTTTTTGTGATATGCAGTGTTTGTCAATTGTGATTGCTATATAACTTTTTGAGTAGGCTAATGATGTTAATATTATTTAATGATGTTAATTGTTTAGAAGGCTAATGATGTCAACATATTGTATTGAATCATATTCACTATTTTTGTTTATTAGAACTATGTAAAATCTGATTACATATGACTAATTTTCAAGTATTTTCTTTTGTAATTATTATTGGTTTGTTGGAAATCAAATAAATAAATATTTTTCTAAAACTGAATTAATTATGCAAATTTTTTTTAAAAAAAACTGTAAAATGACCTATGGTAACGATCAAAAAGCGCTGCAAAAAAGTTAGAAAAGGTTATTCGTGAAAAGGTTATTTGCAACGTTCAAAAAATGTTGTGAAAATGTTATTGGCAACATTTAAAAAACGTTGTGAAAATGTTATTTGCAACGTTTAAAACACGTTGCGAAAAGGCTATTGGTCACATTCAAAAAAGGTTGTAAAAAGATTATTGGCATTGTTCAAAAAACGTTGTCGTATCTTTCTACTACACAACAACATCGATATTTGTAACATACGTCCAAACGTTGCAAAAGGTCTTCGGCAACATTTTTTTACCGTTGCAAAAGGCTTTTTTTTTTTTTTTTTTGTTGTAGGGGTTATACTTTTAAGATGGAGCCCCGAGTCTTATTGATGCATAAATTATACTACATTTGTTCCATAAAGATAGATTTGTTTCTACTTTTCAACAGATGAAAAAATGTAACTAATATAGTTGAAAATGTGAATTTTTCTTACATTTTTCTAATATATCCCTACATTAAATAATGGTTTAAATATGATAAGTTTATATTTTTTGATAACAAGAAAAGTGGCTTATAATTTGTATAAAATAAAGGGAAAATTTCATAACTAAGAAATTAAGTATGATCTATTTCAAAACTAAGAAATAATGTTTTATTATTTCAAAAATCAGATATTTATTAAATTTTATTTATTAAATTATGATTAAATTTATTTTATTAATTAAATATATTAAGGTCGTAATATCATATAATTTATGATCACAGTTATGTATTAGTCACAATTACAGACATCACAATCACAATTTATTTTTCGGTTACAGATTAATTGATCACATATTATTTTTTGTCACAAATCACAATTTATTTCATAGTCACAAAATATCAAATTCATTGGTCACAATTTAATTTTATGTTNTTTTTTGGTTACAAATCAAAAATTTTATAGATCACAATTTATTTTTTGGTTACAAATTTTATTTCGCAACTTATTTCACAGTCGCAAATTATTTCACGGTTACAAAATTATTAAATTAATTCCGAGTCAATTATAAATTTAATCACACGTTCTTCAAGGTCACATATTACATACTAGTCACAAATTAACAATTTATTGGTCACAATACTCTTCCTAACACCATCATGAGCACCGTCGCCTCCAGAATCTCCATCACCTTACCTCACCACAACACCCGCACCACCATGCCCATACCATACCACCACTACACACCGCACCACGCACAACACACCACCATCACCATCTCGTGTATCTCCATTTACACCACACCCACCACCACCCCACAAAAAAATCCACAAACTCGTCGCCGCCGCCACCACAGCAGACTATCACCACCTACATCACCAAGAGCTCAAAAACTGCAGCAAAACATGTCGAAACATCACCACAGAAACCTCCACAAGCGGTGCTGTGATCTGTAACACTAGACTAGTTCGCTGCTGTTATCCGCAATGCCGAAGAAAAGTTTAGATCAACAAGTGGCGCTGTGACCAGGCAGAACCACTGAGGTACATCGCATTGCCACGCCTCAACTTCGCTACGCAAAGTTGGTTTTGCTCCGTGCATAGCGCATCCACTTAGACGAAGCGACAAAGTTGCTTATCCACTGAGGCAAAGAGCTGCGCATCCATTAAGATGAAGCTCCGATGCCGCGCCTCAACTCCGTAGTGTTGTGTTGTCGGGGAAGAGTAGGGAAATTATAGAAAGGGAAATTAGGGTTTGGGGTAAACGAGGTGGGTTGGGTGGGTTGTATAGGTTAATTTAAATTGGGGTGGGTGTTTCTGTGGATGGGGTGTTTGTAGATTTATTCTATTTTATAATATTATTGTTAATATTTAATAATTATGTTATCATCTAGCTTTTGTATTAAAAAACTTTATATCTGAATTTTGAAGTTGAAACTTAAAAAATCTGGTCAAATGTAATTTCCAAAAAATAAATTATGCTAAAATTAAGTCCAAATATCCTTTTTAGCCCTGTAACCTCAATTCGAGTTCAAGTCCAATATGTTAAGAATATCAAATCAAATAGTCATCAAAGAATTGTAATATTTAACTTAAATAAATATTATCTACATCAAAGTCATCATCGACAATGTTCGAAGAATTCAAGGCATTTTTAGACTCTCTATTTTTCTACGCTTCAAGATGCTTTGTCAGTTCCTCATTGTTTGCCCCTTTTTTTGTGACAACGGTAATGCTTCATTTCTCTCCTTGACCAGTTGAAAATGATCGCCATTCTGAAAACAATTCCTTCCTTATGTTGCACCTCTAACATTGTCTAACTTTACTAACAAAACTTGATCGTCATGAAACCAAAGAACGAGTAGAAAATAAAACAACACGAATAATTATGGTTCAGCAAACATGTCGACGACTATGAAAGAAGAACTAAGAGCATCTCCATTGATAATTAGATCTAAATTGTGATTTAGACCTTCAAAGTGACCAAAAATATTTCCAATGAAGAGATGCAAAGTGCATTTATAATGGAAAATAAATTATAAATTTACATCTATTTTTAGATCTACTTGCATAACTCAAAAGAAGCATAAAGCTATCAATCCACTTTCACCTAATTTTTTTAGATTTTCAATTGGAGCAAAATTTGAATTTAAATCTATCACGATGAAAATGGGGATGCAAAGTGACATTGAAAATACCAATTCACACCTAATTTTAAATCACCATTAGAGACGCTCTAACTAAAAATACTTCAAAATACAAGATTTCCTTACTCTTAACTTCTCTTTACACAAAGCTGATATGCTCAATACATTCATGCTCAATTTTTATTTTTCTCGATTTCTCTCTCTAACTTCAATCTTGGCTGCTTCAATCTATATATCTGCTTGTGAACCTCTTCCGTTCAAATTTGCAGTTTATCAATTATACAGGAGAGAGACTTAATAAATTTTAGCAATTTCTTCTTTTCCTTTCCTTGCCTACGTTTTTCCATTATTTTGTTAGGAAAAAATTAACCTAACAATAATTTGAGCCAAGTTTCCAACACCAAACATATTGCTGGGATCACTAACGAAATTTTTTTTAGGTGCTCACCGTCGTGATTAATCTTTCATCAGTCACTATCAGAGAATTCCTTCGGTTAAACAACAATAGAGAAAAAATCTCCTCATCCAACTTCACCGAACTACGAAATTAGTGAGCAGTTATCTATCGAAAAAAGTATATATCTGATGCATTCGATGAACAGAAATCTTTCACGTAGTGTCATTTAAAATACCAATTACGTGTGAACAATGACAAAATGTTCCTTTAATTTTGTTGTGCGAATTGAGTCTAAAAGTCAAACAAATTGATCTCATAGCCAAACTACTGAATTAATGTAATGTTTGAAAATAAGGCCTGTATTTACGTTGGAAGGGTGCATGGTAATAATGAAGCAAAACTATATGTATATAAATTGAACTCAAAACTTACAAGTTCTATTGCAAACATAGACAGCTTAACTATATATGATCGATCATCTAAAGAAAAGCAGTTTTTCTTTTGTGTGTTCCCTTAAAGAAATGGCATATATAGAGGGCAAAAGAGAAGTGATTCATAGCGTTAAGGTTGGAATTGCTTTGGTTTTGGTTTCACTTTTGTATCTTCTTGATGAACCATTCGAACTTGTGGGAGAAAATGCTATGTGGGCTATCATGACCGTAGTCGTCGTCTTCGAATTCTTTGCAGGTATTGTATAACTACTCAAAATGTTGAACTATGATCTAAAAGTTTAAATAGTTAAAGATGTTCTGAATATATCATGTAAATCTTATTTTAACGTTGAAAACTAAAGGCATATTTGGTACACATATGATGCGACGGTACTATTGTAGAGTATAATAGACAGTATTTTTAAATTTTGAATTTATAATATTATTTATTAATACATTTGAACCCAACATTCCAAACATACCGTAAGGGTGTGTGTGATATCTAAAATGAAATAGGATTGTTTTAAATCATCTCATCTCACGTGGTCGCAGATTTATTTTTATATCAAAAGCCCAACACGTGCATACACATACATACATACATACATACACATATACANACATCCACAAATTAAACCAAGTTAAAGTGAAAATAATTAATTAAAAACTAAAAATATCATAATAAGAGTTAATATCATCAGAAAAATGTATAAAACTAGTATAACATATCGAAATTACAAGAAATCATATTTAAGTGGAAAAACATAACTCGAATTTTTGATAAATTGAGAAGATGAAGATGAATTTTGAAATCTTGAATATCTTTAATGATTTCTTGATGAATATCTACTTATGTCTTCTCTCCTTTTCATAAAAATCAACTTTTAATCTTCACTTAATTGAATTTTTGCATATCATCTTCAATTCTTTTACAAAAACTACGAATTTTCCTCATTTGATGACGGTGAACAAAGATCTCCAATTTCCAAGTTTCCAGGCTCAGTGTCGACCAATCAACTACCACCAACCGACAAACCAACGCCCCAAAACCGGTTGCTTTCGGGTTGCCCACAAAGGGCAAGGTGTGGAATGTTATTATAGTCTCAAGATCAACCACACAGGCTAAAGAAAAAAGAGAGGAAACCAAGCACTGAAAATAGACGGACAAAAGGGCCCCTCTTTCTCTCAAACACAAAGGGGCTAATAAACAATTCCACACACCACGTGAACAACAGTAATGGCCAGTATATATAATACAAAGTGTGGGCTTTAGGTTAAGGTAATAGAGGCCCAATAGGCAACATATAAGTGGGCTGTCAACCAAAAAGACATTCAAAGTAATGGGTCCTGCCATGAGTAACACTAATTAATTTAGGTTACTTCAAATCGCCCAAATAGGTTGTAGGATTGGTTTGTTCTATTGTGGTGTCGATATTTCATTTTATTCATCGGTCGAGACCTATGAAGTATAATCCAAAAACGGTTCATCACCCAGGATTTATTGGGTATCAAAAAACCCAACATAAATAAATAAGTAAATTTTCATATGAATGATTTTTAAGAAAGTTACGTGAGAGTGAAAGGTATCCACCACTTTTTGCTTACTAAAAAAACTTAATTTTCATATTTTTGTCCTTTCTTCCACATACCATTTTTTTCAAATGTGTTACAAAACTCTTGAAATATGTAAACATTTCAAAAAACTAGGTAAAGTTAATGAGAGTTCTATTGTCGAGATTAATCTTTTCATCTTTGCTTAAGGGAGATTTCTATAAATTGCACTCCAGTCAACTACAATATTCATTTTGCACGAAGAAATGACCAAGTTAAGTAAAATTTTAGGCGGGAAACATATTTCTTTCATATGGAAAACATATTCCAATTTGGCAGTAAAAAAATAGACTAGTTAGAAACAAAATTCCGTATCGCGAAAGTTATTTCCTTATATGCAAGTTTCAATTTTTATGCTTACCAAACCATGCTTGGGATTTGATTTAATATGATTTTTATTTTCAAAACTCAATTCCATTTTCACTGAATTTCTTCCATTTGAGTTTTTATGAATGAAATTAACATTGTTTGCTTTCATAACAATTTGATCAGGTGCTACACTTAGCAAGGGAATAAATCGAGGAATTGGAACTATAGTAGGTGGTGGATTAGGGTGTTTTGCTGCAATTTTCGCAAATAAGAAGGGAGAGATGTTTGAAGCTATTCTTGTTGGCTCTTCTATTTTTATTTTTGGTATGATATATAAAATTCATCCTTCCTGCATTACATTCATATTTCTTGTTTCTATCTCAAACTGTAAAATAAAATTAGTTTTTCGCAGAAAAAAATATAAGTTAACCTCTATATCAACTTCTGTTATATTTTATATAATGTGGTTCAATATTCTGTTAAAGTAGATAAAGTTGAACTCTCATCTATTTATTAAAATTTCACTTAGTATTTGTTAGAAAAATACTAGTCGTGGGACGTCCATGTGGGATAACCCGACCCACAAGTTATTAAAAGGGTTGGAGGGAGTTTGAATTTGAAATTCAAACCTACAATCCCTACAACCACCATTACCTCCCACAAAACCTTCATTCATTATGGATTGGAAAATAGAGGGAAAAAGAGAACATGAAACATAGAGTGAAAATTCGGATGGAATTTTACACCTAAATTGGAAAGTCCTTAAAACCATATTTTTGGCATGAAATTTTACAAACTTTGACACTTAGATTGTGGATAATAATCCCCTTCCATTGTGGTCGGGATTGGAACCATTGGAGAGTAAGGAAATATAGATTTTGAAGTTTTGGAATGCAAGGTGATTCAACCATGAAAAGATCTTGAAATTCATCATTTCAAGTAAGTTTCTTGACCCGAAATTCATGTTAAATAATGTTACGAATTCTAAAATTGGTATTAGAGCTATAAAAGTTGTTTCGCTTGCATTTTATCTTGCTGTAAATGGAATTAATATATTAAAAAATTCATGTATGTCATTTTTGTTGAAGCTTGAATCATTGTTAATGGCATGTCATGAAATATGCAGCATACATTTACGAAATATTTACAGCATATTCCTTATATGATGTGGATCATATATGCAACGTTTGGAAATTTTTGGTTTTATAAATTTGGAGAAAATCGAAACCCTAAATAAAATTGTAGAAATTTTAAATATTTACTGCCATCTGCTCATTCATCTTTATGTAGTAAGATTAGTATGCTTAGAAAGGTCCTTTAATAAGCTTTCCAACCGTATAAAGAACACAAATTTTGGACTTAAAATGAAGAAGTTATGAGATTTTGAAGTTTTGGATGAAAATCT
>CAIGRB010063543.1:0-17173 GCA_903798255.1 Fraxinus quadrangulata
CATAAGTATTTTCAATTTAAGTCCCTATTTGACTTTGACTAATCAAACTTTTGACCTTGAATAAGAAATCTTGACTTTTGACTAATATAAAATGGACACATAAGATATGTTTAGATTTAGAATTATATCAAATGGACCTAAAAACATTCTCAACAAAGAATGAATAGAGAAATCTATATGCAATAACTAGTAGGTTTCATTGAAACGTGTCAACAAAATAATGTTTGTAAATTGAAAAGATCCATCTATGCCCTGAAGCAGTCTCTTGACAGTGGTACTTGAGATTTGATAAAGCAATAATCTCTTAGAACTTCATCATGTTGGACGAAGATTATTGTATTTATCTGAAAAGGTCCAATGGATAATTTTTTATTTTATCTATCTCCGCAAATGACATCTTATTGGCTAGGAAAAATAAGGAGTAGTTTGAAACTATTAAGAAATGATTGTCCTCAAATTTTGAAATGAAAGATATGGGTGAAGCAGATTCCATACCCGTTAAAATCCGTAGAGATCATTCAAAGAGACTTCTTGTTGTGTCACAAGAGCGATATATAAAGAATATTCTTGAATGTTTCAAAATAGAGAATTGCAACTCCATCTGCACTCTTGTATCGAAATGTCAAACCCTAAATCTTTGTATGTATCTTAAGACACTTGACGAAAATAAAATGTCTATAGTACTATACTCCAATACAGTTGTGAACTTGATGTATGCTATGATGTATACTCATCTTGATATTTGTTATACCGTTGATCTGGTCAGTAAGTATCCATCTAATCATGGAAGAGAGTATCGAAATTTTTTAAGAGGATATTGAGATATATAAAGGATGTTGCAAGTCATTTCATGTGCTATCAAGTGAATGCTTTATGCTCAAAAGGATATAGAGATGTTGACTGGGGTAGGGACCTAGATGGCTGCAAATCAACTTTAGGATGTGCATTCTTACTTGATAATGGTGCTATCTCTTCGAATAGCAAGAAACAAACATGTATTTTCTTATCTACAATGGTAGCAAAATTTGTAGCATGTGTTTCAGCAATATAAAAAGTTGTTTGGTTAGGGAGATTCATTCATACTCTAAGCATCCCTAACAATGTTGTGAGGCCTACATTGATTTATTGCAATAGTCAAGTTGTTATCACATAAACGAAGGATCCCAAGTATCGTAGCATAACCAAACACATTGATACCAAATATAATTTGAATAAGATATCATAGCAAAGAAAGAAAAGTAACTTTATAGTATAATTTTACGCATCGTATAATTGATCCACTTACTAAATCGATACCTAAAGATTTACTTATGACATATGTTAAATCTGTAGGATTGTATATAATTTAATAATGTACCTTGTAAACTTTTAAATGTCCATCAATGAACAAATTTTTTTGAGTTCATTACTTATTGTACATTGTCAACACGTGAGGGTGGGGACAAAGCTATCATCTTGTTCTTTCGATCTCACAAGATCTGAAACCTAGAATATAGATAATTTTACTAAGTCCTTCATATGAAACTGTTGGGCCAACCATGCTTTAGTAGACGATAATGCTCCTACATCATTCTAAATGAGTAGAATATTATTAACATTAAACACCAGAAAAATTAAAATATTTTCTTGTATCTTCTTATAGATAAATGGTCCATCGAAGTTATGATCAAAACCAAATGTCTTAATCACCTCGTCGATTATTTCATTCTAAGATCTCGAAGATTGATTCAATCCATAGACGGATTGTTTCATCTTCATCATCCATAACCTCCTTATATGAAATCAAAACTTCAACTTGTATTATGGAGATCGCCAGATTTAACTCTACAACCAACAACTACCAAGAAGGTGGACTAATGACCACTTGACTTTGTCTAAATGGTAACTGAACATGGACTATAGCATCATCTAGAATCATACATTTTCGTCAATGATAGCATTATCATCAGGTGATGTGATTACCTCCTTACCTTCAACATTCTAGGGATATATTGGATCAGATGATAATTCATCTTTTCCATCAGATCGCCTGGTCTTAAGTATACTTAACACTATGGGATGTCAATCTCCTAGGCTATGATGAAAGAATCGATGGCGTGAAATTGCTACCACTCATTTCTTTTAGCACGATCTTACTTTTGGACTAACGTTCAATAAAGTACATATCCTGCTGGAAAGTTGTATTTGCTCTAATAATGACCTTCCTATCTAGATGACGATGAAAATAATATCTCTTAGTACCTTTAGGGAATCCCACAAACATACATATTTTTTTACGTAACTCCAACTATTTACCTTTTCTTTCAACATATGAGCCAAACCCTTAAATTTTAGATGTGATGTAAGATGGACTTGCATCCATACCACAATTTCAAGAGAGTCTTGAGAACAGACTTAGAAGAAACTAAGTTCAGTGTATATCCCAAAATTAGATAAGTAGAGTTGTGAAACTTGTCATTAACCTAAACCTACCTGACAATGTCATGTTTTGTTGGATTTTGTGACCTAAATCCAGTCTAAATTGGGTCTATGGTTTCATGTTTTGGAGTATTGGGCTTCAAGATGTCAAAATAGGGTCCAAGAAGGAAAAAATGTGAATTGACGGTGCTGGACAGTCGCTCGACTCACGCTCCTGCAAGATGAGCAAAATTGGAGCAAGGAAGCTATCGCCCGACCTTTTCTCGAGCGACAGCCCGTCGCCTGCTTATCGCTCGAGCGACAAGCCACATACATTTTTCCTTATTTCCAATTTTACACAATTTTTGACCTAGTTTCCATATTTTAGGTTTATTCTAAGGTTCGGACAAGTCTCCTATAAATAATAGACTCTTCATTCAATTTATTAGACCTTAAGTTGTAGAAATTGTAATTTTTCTCTCTATTGATTGTTAATAAAATACTCGGTTCCTCTGCCAATTTCTTTTTCTTATTTGCTTTTCTTTTACATCTTGTTCTTATTATCAATTGTGTGATCTATATTTCATATTGCGCCATATCGCCTCATTCTCGAATTCCTAACAAGTGGTATCAGAGCTAAGGTCCAGCAATTCCGCATAGCTAAGATTTGATTTCGAGGATTTTTTTTGTTATCGATGGCTACCATGAAGTATGATAATCCGCTGTTGGATCGTAGTATAATAGTTTCTTTGTGGCAAGTGAAGATGAGAGCTATATTGGCATAGATAGATTTTGATGATACTTTGTTGAGATTTGATAAGATGTCCACAACTTGGAAAATAGAGGAAAAGCAACGAAAGGATCGAAAGGCACTTTCATAGATTCATCTTCATCTATCTAACAACATTCTTCAGGACGTCTTGAAGGAGAAGACATCAGCTGTATTATGGTTGAAACTGGAGCAATTGTGCATGATAAAAGTCTGACCAGCAAATTACATTTGAAGCAGAGGCTTTATTCTCATTGCATTGCAGAAGGTGGATCACTGAAAGATCATCTGGCGGTGTTTAAGGAGATTATCGTTGATCTTGAGATGTTAGAGGTAAAATATGATGAAGAGGACTTGGCCTTAATCCTGTTGTGCTCGCTGCCTGGTTTATTTTCGTCGTTTAGGGACACGATTCTGTATAGTCGTGACCCACTCATCGTTGAAGAAGCATATGATGTTTTGTTCTCAAAGGAGAAGCTGAAGCATCTTGTTGGAGCTAGTTCCAGAGGTGATGAAGCTCTTGTGGTTTGTGGTGATCGAGAAATGTGCAAGTCGATGGTGGATTTCAGTAATAGGATCTACTATTACTGCAAGAAGAAAGGACACATCAAGAGAGATTGCGAGAAGTAGCAGGGTAAGGGCAATTCAGCTACAAATCAAGGAAGGCAATCAGAGACTTCAGGTAAAGCAGACATTGGAGAGAACTATGTAAGTGATGGATAACTTTTGACTATTTTTGACGTAAAATCCAAGCCTAACAAGGAGTGGATTTTGGATATAGCTAGTGCATTTTATATGAGCCCTAATAGGGATGTGTTTGTATCATATGAAATGATGACGCAAGGTGTCATTGTTATGGAAAACAATGAATCTTGTCAGGTAGCTGGTATTGGGAAAGTCAGATTGAAGTTTGTGGATGGAAAAATCAGAACACTTGGCCAAGTTCGACGTAATCCAGACTTGAAGAAGAACATCATCTCGCTGAATATCCTGGAATCAAGAGGGTACACATTCTCTGGTGCAGGTGGAGTCTTGAAGATCTGAAATGGTGTCCGTGTTGTATTGGAGAAGAGAAAAAAATCTCAGTTATACATCTTGCAAGGATGGGCAGAATTAGTGAAGAAACATTAGTACAGGTTTGGCACCATGGTAGATATATAGTTTGGTACAGTTCCGGTGGGAGTTGGATCTGGATATATTTTGGAGAATACTACTCTGTCGAGTTTGGGGGATATGGGTAATTCCGCTTCGGTACCACAGTCTGTGGGTCCATTGTATTCAACGGCTAGGGAGAGATCCATTGAAGATAGGTACGAGGATGCTGAACTGGATGTGCATGTTTTTGGAGTTGTTGAAGATGACGAGTCTAGTCAGGGGCCTTCAATTAAAGTATTTAGTGGTGATTCTGCTACAGGGTGTGTTTTGACCCTGTTTGGTAAATTTTGAATTCGTTGTGAATTTTGGGAACCTGGGGGTTGGGTTCACTTGCATCCGTGTTTGGATATGGTGGAAGAGGAAGAGTATTTTCGAGTGTTGGAGAGTTTTGATTCAAGTTGAAGAGTTCAGAGTGTTTTGCTGCAGTCGGACTTATTTTTCCAAGTAGAAAAATTTTGGAGCTTTGTTCGTTGCACTAAAATTTGTGTCAAGGTGGAGATTGTTGGGTTTTGTGACCTAAATCCGGTCCAAATTGGGTCTAGGGTTTCGTGTTGTGGAGTATTGGGCTTGAAGATGTCAAAATAGGGTCCAAGAAGGAAAAAAGGCGGATTGACGGTGTTGGATGATCTCTCGACTGACGCTCGAGCAAGATGAACAAAATTGGAGCAGAGAGGCTGTCACCCGACAGTCGCTGGGCAACAGCCCGTCACCCGCTTATCGCTCGAGCAACGGGCCGCGGATCTTTTACCTTATTTTTTGATTTTACGCTATTTTGACCTAGTTTCCATATTTTAGGTTTATTCTAGGGTTTGGACATGTCTCCTATAAATAGTAGAATCTTCATTCAGTTTATTAGACCTTAAGTTGCAGAAGTTGTAATTTTTCTCTCTATTGATTGTCAATAAAATACTCGGTTCCTCTGCCAATTTCTTCTTCTCGTTTGCTTTTCTTTTGCATCTTGTTCTTGATTATCAATTGTGCGATTTATACTTCATATCGCCTCATCCTCAAATTCTTAACATGTTTTTTCTTTCTAAAATATCATTCTGTTGGGGGGTGTACCAAGCGTACTCAATTGAGAATCAATTTCATTTCTTGTCTAGTCCTTGATTATCTTGAGAGATATTCGTCACCTCGATTTGATCGAAGTGCCTTCATACTCTTACCAAAATATTTCTCCACTTTAGTCTGATATTCTTTTAATTTCTCAAATTCATTTGACTTTTCCAGCCATTAGGTAAATGTATCTAAATTTCCAATACTTCTTTAGCTCTATGTCGTTTTGCCGAAATCTTGATCATATTTCCTTTAAAACAAGAATCACAAACTAAAAATGGTTCGATCTTAATCAAGTTGAAAGGACCATCTCTAATCTCTCTTTGTATCTTGTTCAAGTTGATTTATCTAAAACGTCATAGATATGCATCACTAGTATTGTACGACTTTTGTTTATGATTCGCACAAGTAACTTTTATTTCATATGTTGAACAGTATAAAATATAAAGACATTCGTCAAATATCTAGCACAAATATGAACTTTATTCATTAAAATGCAAAGCGTATTAGTTACCGATTTTGTAGAATATTTCAATCTTTAGCATTAAATCCCCAATTTAATGCATGGATTGCATGTTGACAAAGTGAAAAATTGTGTCCCCTTAAATCAACAAAAGTTGCTTTATAGCCAACATATACTTCACCAGAGGTTTGGAGTGAAAGTTCTCGTAATCATTTCTGTTGTAGGACCTTGTTTTTCATTGATAAATTAAGATTGCTGTACCAACCATGATTTTTCTAAGAGAACTGAAAAATAAAAGAAGTAAAGAGGTCTTGAAGGACCTTGCAAAATGTACGAATTCCCCATAGTTCTAAAAATAGAGAATACAGAGGAGAGGAAGATGAAATAGCTGAAATCACAAGCTAAATACATCCTCAATGCTAGGAAGGAGTTTCATAATTTTGACTCTTTATTAAAAGAGGAAGACGGCACAGTTACTAGCCCATTAGGCAGTGAAATGGAGTCTAGAATTGAAACTCTAAAGGCTATATTACAACTGCTGAAGCATCACTTGACTTAAAAAAGAACTTTAGATCACCTAATTATAACCTTCTGCAAGAAGATCATGCCTTTGATCCTTGGAGGGTCTTGGTAATATGCATTCTTCTTAACTGGACAACTAGCTAGCATGTATGTTAATTTTGTCTTGACATTCCAAAAGAAAGACAAATAGGGAAAGATGTCACATAAACACAAGATAAATCATATATATATATAGCCAAATGTAATTTCCAACAAACAAAAGTTTCTCATGAGTGAACACTTGTTCATAAGAAAGCTTAAATTTTGCAAACTTTTTCATGTCCAAAAAATTTTGCATCGCTTTCCTAGATCAAGAGACTTTCATTCGACCATTCAAAAGTAAAATCAAAAGAAATAATATAAGAAGTTCCATAATCAACATTGGCAATGCCTATTGCAATAGCCACCATAAATACTACTATTTGCAAATGACGTCTGCAAGGAATAGCAAGGATAGTTACTGCAACGCGTGTTTCTCTTCGGATCTTATCTAGTGACACCACAAAAACATCTGGAATAAAGATCCTTCATAAATATTCGTTAAAAGAATTAAACAGTAAATTATGATTGACTACCTCTCCTATGTCTCCTTATATGTCATTCTCATAAGTGAATTGCAATATTTGGAACAACTATTAATGTTTTATTTTCTAAATACTCCATAGAAAATCTACTATTTCCTAATCGTTTGACCCCTAGATTGTACAATTCAAGAAAGAATTTAAAAGCAATATGTTTCTAAAAGTGAACTAATTGGAAAAGCTGCATTTCATAGATAGAAATGGAACCAATATAGTGCTAAGTAAAATTAAATATCTAACTAATTATAAAAAGGAATGCTTTCCATATTGAAAGATTATTGATTCAAAGAGAATGAAAAAGAAAAAATAAAATGAAGGAGAAAACTAGCCTACTTGGCTGTGCTACTTGCTGAATATATATATACTTTTACAATATGGTTTAAGGACAAAATATCCTCCATAATTCACCTAATACAAGACTACACACTTGACAGCTTTATCACCATACCTTACATAGTTTATAATTTAAGATATGCTAACAAACATGTACTAGAAAAAATAGAAAATGATGATAACAAAAAGTAGGTAGGTTGACAGCCAAAATGTCATGCTACTTCAACATTTTTCCTTGACATTTTTGCTAGAAACACCAAGAATATCTCTTAGTGTTTCAAACTTTCCTTTCCCCAATAACTTAGTTAAAATATCAGATGTTGTTCATCAAACCGGCAATGTACCAATTCAATTTCCATCCTTTCTTGTGCCTCCCTGATTGAATGATATTTAATCTTAATGTGCTTGGTCCTACCATAGAACACAGGATTCCTAACCATTGCTGCTACACTCTGGTTGTCACAGAATATGGTTGTAGCTTCATTTGGTTTACACTTCAAATTTTCCAGCACCTTTCTTAACCAAACATCTTGGTCAGTAGCTTCAGATGCAGCAATGTACTTAGCAACTGCAGTCGACTAAGCCATAGTTTTTTGCTTCGATGAATTCCAACAAATGATGCTTGAACCCATGTAAAATATATACCCTGAAGTACTCTTCATATCCTCTGGACTTCCAGCCCAATCACTGTCTGTATAACCAATTAATTTCCAGCTTTCTAACCTTTTAAACCAGATTCCTGAATCCTCTGTTTCTTTAACATATCTTATGACTCTTTTAGCTGCTTGAAAGTGCAATTCACTAGGCTCTTCTCTAAATCTGGAAAGAATATTAGCAACGTAAGTCTAGTCTGGTCTGGTTGCCGTGAGATAAAGCAGGAAGCCAACAATACTTCTATACACCTTTGCATCAATTTTCTTAGCCTCATCATTCTTTAGCAGACTTGCATTTTGAACTAAAGGGATTGCTACCGGTTTGCAATTCTTCGTACTAAATTTCTTTAAGACTTCCTTAGCATACCTCTTCTGGCATATGAAAATCCCTTGATCAGTTTGATTGATCTCCATTCCTAGAAAATACTGCATCTCTCCCAAGTATGTCATCTCAAATGATTTCTTTAAATCGGCCACCACTCATTCAATTAATGCAAAGTTGCTTCCTATAATCAGCAAATCATCCACATATAATGATATGATTACCAGCTCTTTATTTTCTTCCTTTACATANTCTCCCCAGTATGTCATCTCTAATGATTTCTTTAAATCGGCCACCACTCATTCAAATAAAGCAAAGTTGCTTCCTATAATCAGCAAATCATCCAGATATAATGATATGATTACCAGCTCTTTATTTTCTTCCTTTACATAAAGAGTCTGTTCATTCACGCTTTTAGCAAAGCCAAGACCGGTTAAATGCTCATCGATCTTGCTATACCAAGCCCTTGGAGCCTGCCTTAATCCATATAAAGCCTTCTTTAGAATATAAACTTTATCCTTCATTCCATGAGTCACAAATAATTCAGGTTGTTCAATGAAGATTTCTTCATTTAAGTAGCCATTTAGGAATGCTAATTTCACATCTAACTAATAGATTTTCCATCCTTTTTGAGCTGCAATTGGCATCAGCATCCTGATTGTTTCATACCTTGTAACTGGAGCAAAGGTATCTGTGAAATCTACTCCAAACTGCTGTGCATACCCCTTGACAACTAGCCTTGCTTTCAGCTTGTTAATTGATCCATCAGGGTTCAATTTCATTTTGTATACCCATTTAACCACAATCACTTGCTTATTCTGAGGTCTCTCTGTTAATTCCCAGGTGTCATTTTTCTCTATCATTCTAGTTTCCTCCTTCATTGTAGCCATCCACTTAGATGACTTAAAAACTTCAACAAAACTTGCTGGTTCTACAATTGCAGCATTACATCTAGCATTGACATTTGCTAGAGGTCTCATTTTCACCATTCCTTCATCTGTTTCAGAATCACCATCATTATCATCAGGTTCTAATTCATCCTCATCACTTTCTTCATCTATGTTCTGAGAATCACATTGCTGATATATTCTTTAACTACAGAGTTAGCATAGCATTCTCATCCACCTTGATGTCTCTACTGGAGATTACCTTTCTTGACTAAGGGTTGAACACCTTATAACCTTTGACATTATTACAATAGCCAACAAGTATTCCAACTTCGACTTTATCACTGAGTTTGTCCCTCTTTGCATCAGGAACATGGGTGTAACAAACACTCTCAAACACTTTTAAATGTGAGACTACTGGTTTTGCATTATACCAAGCCTCATAAGGTATCTTTTTCTCCAAAGATTTTGTTGGCAGACGATTAAGTAGATAGACTACAGCATTGACTGCCTCTGCCCAGAACTCCTTCATTAATTTTTTTTCAATCAATAAGAACCTAGCGATCTCCATCATCGTTCTATTTTTCCTTTCACTCACTCCATTCTGCTGAGGGGAATAAAGAATGGTTAATTGATGCTTAACTCGAAATCATCAAATTGCCTGCAGGTGTACTCAAAACCATTATCAGTTCTTATGGCCTTCATATTGTATCCACTTTCATTCTCTACCATGTTTTTGAATGTTTGGAATATAGCTGCAGTCTCAGACTTAGCCTTTAAAAAGTAAACCCAGCACATTCTAGAGATATCATCAATAGAAATTGTGAACCTGCTGCCATTCAATGTAGTGGTCCTCATTGGTCCACAGATATCAGAATGCACTAATTCAAGCTTAGTTGTGGCTCTCCATGATTGATTTTTTGGAAATGGTAGCCTGGTTTGCTTCCCAAGTTGGCAAACATCACACACACACTTCATCCTTGATTTCAGACAGATTTTTAACCAAACTGAACTCTTTTAATTGCCTCAATGAATTGTAACTAACATGACCAAAACGTTTATGCCATAAAGTATAATTATCCAAGAAGTGAGTGCTTGTGTGGTGATGTTTTTTCCAATCAATAGGGAAATTTCTGTTCTACATTTCAAATGTCATCACTTCACTTCCATTTTTATCTAATATAGTGCAAGCATTATCTTTAAAGATAAGTGTGTGATTCTTTTCAAGCAATTGCCCAACACTAACTAAATTTTGGTCAATCTCAGGCACGTAAAGAACATCAGCAATTTGTTTTATACCTACAGATGTCTGCACTTCAATTATACCAATCCCCTTCACATCAACATGGTCTCCATTGCAAACATTCACCCTAGATGAGTAAGCTTCGTTCAATTCAACAAAGATGCTTGAGTTTGTTGTCATGTGGTGTGTACAACCACTATCTAGTAGCCATTTACCTCCTTTGTCATTGGCCTAAATAGCAGTAAAAAGGTGTTCTTTCTATAGATTTTGCTGGTCCTCAGCAACCTGAGCTTGTTGTTGTGTATGCTTCACTTTTCTGGTTTTACACACTTTTTCCACATGGCCAAGCTGTTTGTAACTCCTAAAATGAACACCAGGCCTATACCAACACCATTTTGGAAAATATCCCTTCCTTTTACAATGAGGACAATGTACAAATTTATCTTCCTTGCTACCAGTTTCACTGCCTTCAGATTCTTTCTTTTCAGTTTGAACCTTCTTCATTCCAAGGCTCGTTTGAGCTTTGTACTTTCCTCTAACAAACAAGGCACCTTCAGTTTGTTCTTCTTGCCTCATTAACCTTTTTTGCTCTGTTACTTGAAGGGCATTAACCAGTTCAGGCAAAGTAATTGATGACAAATCTCTTGAATCCTCTAGTGATGATATCTTGGCTTCAAACTTCTCAGGTAAGCTTATCAGAACCTTTTCCACCACTCTTTTGTTTGGCAGATTATCTCCCAATAGCCTAATCTGATGTACAACCTTCATCAACCTATCTGCAAAGTTTTTTACCACCTCAGTTTCCTTCATCTTGTAGGTCTCAAACTCCCTTCTCAAGTTGAGCACTTGCATCTATCTAGTTCTCTCATTTCCTTGGAATTCCTCCTTGAGTCTATCCTAGGCTTTTTTTTGTCATTCCATAAGTCATTATCCTTGTGAAAATGGCATCTGATATTGCAGACTGAATGCAGGATAGAGCCTTGAACTTCTTGTCAACATCTTCACTATGTTGTTTGATTTGAGCAACTGTGGGGTTAGCTCTCAAAGGTGGAGGTTCAATGCATATCTCGGTTATCTCCCAAAAGTCATAAGTCTTCATCTTTGTAGCCCAGAAGTTATAATTTTCTCCATTGAATGTTGAGGGTAGGGGTGCTGAGAAACCAGTTGATGACTTCCTCTTTTTCTGTCAAACTCTGTTTTCTTTTGCTGATGGTTTTTTTTTTTGTTTGCTGCTCTTTCTCTTCTTCTTCTCTTTTTTTTTTTCAAGTCACTTTTCTAAGAACTAGGGTGCTCTGATACCATGAAAGATCATTGATTTAAAGAGAATGAAAAAGAAAAAATAAAATGAAGGAGAAAACGAGCATACTTGGCTGTGCTACTTGCTGAATATATATATACTTTTACAATATGGTTTAAGGACAAAATATCCTCCATAATTCACCTACTACAAGACTACACACTTGACAGCTTTATCATCATACCTTACATAGTTTATAATTCAAGATATACTACCAAACATGTACTAGAAAAAATAAAAAATGATGATAACAAAAAGTAGGTAGGTTGACAGCCAAAAATGTCATGCTACTTCAACACATATAACACATTCTCGTAACATTTAAATCCTAGCAAAAAGTATAAATTTCTGGACAATTCAAAACAAATATTTGAACTACCTAGGCCATGTAAACTTTACATTCCTTTTCTAAAGCTTCTTTCTCATTTTCCAGTCTTTCAAATTCAATAAAAAGTAGAGTTGCAAACTGCATGACAGGTGTACCAGTTTTATTTGTAACCTAGAGGCATTTTGTTTACAATAAAAAACTACCAATCCACAAGTTTTAGGCATCTTTACAGGGTCAAACTTTGCTATCAGTAAACTAAAAATATATAACTTATTTTTATGGATATAGTAGTATCAATATGAAGACAGTGAGTGATTGACGTGTGAATCATTAGCATATAACTAATTGAGGATACTGTGTAAAAGATTTTCATGGTTCTCTTGTAAAAAGAATTTATGTTATTAAAAACTTGTTTAAGTAGATCTTACATTTAAAACTGGTTTATCTACAGAAGATGCTCAAGTAGTTATAAGCTCGTAAGTTAAGCTTTTGTGTGGGACTCAATGACAGTGTTTATGTAGTTCTGTGAAAAAAAAATATTAATTAAAATTTAGCGAATTAAAATCACTATGTTTAGAGGCATGCAAATGGAGATTTACATCGCTATGTTTCAAATTTTGTTGAACTTTCCCAATTCAAATCTCTAGGCAAAGTGAATCACTTATTTAGGTCCTTTTTCACTATATATCCAGGTTATAATCACTCATCTACTAAAAGAGGCAATCTTGTATTTCACTATTCATTTTTGTCACATGAGTTTTCACACTTGCCGTGTTCTAACTGGGTTCCGCTACATTGAACTACCGTTCTTTGTTGACTAATTAGTATTTCAATTCCAGTTGATATTTTAAATATCTTCACACACACACACACACACATTATATATATATATATATATCTTCTGCGTGAGAATCAACACAATTAAAATTAGTAACTTGTTCACAATCATAAACACAAATCGCCATATTCATTTTCGTGCTTCCAAAGTTGTTTACTGTCATCTTCTTTCCATACTCTACAAATATTAAACCCAGAAGATTTGTTTCCTGTTTCTGTGGGAATTCAGCATTGTTCTACTGTGGTTACTTGTGAAGATTTGTTTCCTGTTTCTGTGGGAATTGAACATTGTTTACTTTGTTGCTTCTTCATCGGTAAATTAAGTTCATAATTGTTTCCTCTTGCTTCTACATTCGTGAATTACATTCTCATTTAATAAGATTATATTATATTATATATGAAAATTTTATTGAGTAATAAACAATAGTAATCTTATGTTTAGCCTGCGTGCATTAGGGGGACATATATATAGATGTGAAAAGAGTTTCCATCCGTATGTTGCAGAGTAAAAAACTAGAGTAATCTTATGATTAGCCCGCATGCATTAGGGGGACATATAAATATCAAAAGAGCTTCCATTTGTAAATAATGTTCATTTGATAAGATATATAGAAAAAGCAATGAAAATTTTATTGAGCAAAAATAAATAAAAATTAAATATTTATGTGCATTCGAAGCACGAGCTCCACAGTGGAGGTCGTGCTCCGCAGAAATTTGCGGAGCACACGAAGCACGAGCTCCGCATTATGCAAAGCGGTTTCCGCAATGCTCCGCATTACTGCAGAGCTCATGCTACGCATTATGCGGAGCAGTCTCCGCATTGTGCGGAGCCGCCATACTACTTTTGTTTTCCATTTTTCTTTTCATTTTCCGTATCACTTTTATTTTTATTTATATTTAATATAAATGTGAAAATAAATGCATATTTGAAAATAAATATTCATATTTTTTTCCTATTAACCAATAAAATATTCATTGCACACACCATACAAAAACCAAATGTTTGATATCTATGGATACCAAATAACACCAAGTATATGTCTATGATGTCTACACACTAATGCCACGATAATTTTTCAATGTTCCACTTCTTTGAAAACTAATGACACTTCTATTCTCTACAACATACAGACAGCAAATGTCTGATGTCGCATATACCAAATTCGTATATGCCCTGATGTTTACACACCAATATCAATTTTTTTCCCCACGTTATACTTCTTCTTGTTATTAAAATATTCTCCTTCTTATTAAAGGAAAATTTCTGAAATAATTAGTAATAATTAATTTATAGTAGTTCCTTTCTTCTTTGTTTGCATTTAAATCTCATTTTCATTTGTTCTCATTGCTATTCATTTCTTTTTCCCTTCTAAGAATTTTTTCTTTTGTTGAATTCCTCTTCCGTTTCGTAATATACAATAGTATGAAAAAATATGTCATAATTGTGTTTAAATTTCATTTCATGAATATTTAATAGAACAATTGTATTGAATTTTGTGAGCATATATAATTTAATGACTTCAAATTTATGCTTTTCATATAGAGAATATTATAGTTATACAAAAGTTATTATTACTTGTTAATTGTCACTAACAATACAATATTTTTTGCTCCATTCAGACAATAGTAGATTCAACATCAATATGGATTATCTAGACACATCTGCTAATGCCGAGTCTGATACATTCAGACAATAGTAAATTCAATATCCTTATGGATTATCTAGACACATCTGGTAATGACGAGTCTGATGTCCAAACTATTTTCAAAACCACAAGAAAATCATATAATGCTTTCATTCGTCAACAACAAAATAGAAGACATGCGGATAGAAGAAATCAAATTCAAACTGTAAGTATTGATCATCGTAAAAGAATAAATAACGCTATCTTATCTGAAACTAATAATTATGGTGTTTCTTATCCTGAGGTTTCTACTTCACAAAAACAATCGACAAATGTTTATAACTTGTCAATATACCAACTACTGTATTTGTATTACCAGCATGTACCTACTATAAATATTGTGATGCATACAAGTTTCATAGAGCAAGTAAAGGTTTTTGTTACTCCGATGGAAAAGACAAACTTTTTATGCCTGATTCACCAAATGAATTGTACGAATTATTTACTTCTACAAAACCTACATGTACGGAATTCAAAAAACTATCCCGTGGATATAATAACCACTTCACATTCACTTCATTTGGTGTGGAATATGACAAGGATCTCTTCCAATCATACCGAGGTATTTACACATTCCAAGTTCAAGGATAGGTATATCATTATGTAAATCAACTCACGCCAAAAAATAATTTGTCAAATTATATGCAATTATATTTTTATGATACAGATAATGAAAGTCAAAATCGTATAAACATTTCAGAAAACTTAGTAGAATGTACTTTACTTCTTCTAATTGAAATCTTTCGGGTAAATCCATATAGTAGATTCTTTAGGTCTTTAAGTCACATAACCAATTTGAAAAATCATAAAATACAGATAAGATGTCACCCTGGACTAGATCAGAGAGTTTTCAATATTTCTTTAACATCTCAAGTAGCTGCTGTATGGGTTGAAGATGATGAAAATGCAAATAATCATATTCAAGATATTACTATATGTCATTCTGGTTATTCACATAANATAATGAAATTCAAAATCGTATAAACATTTCAGAAAACTTAGTAGAATGTACTTTAATTCTTCTAATTGAAATCTTACGGGTAAATCCATATAGTAGATTCTTTAGGTCTTTAAGTCACATAACCAATTTGAAAAATCATAAAATACAGATAAGATGTCACCCTGGACTAGATCAGAGAGTTTTCAATATTTCTTTAACATCTCAAGTAGCTGCTGTATGGGTTGAAGATGATGAAAATGCAAATAATCATATTCAAGATATTACTATATGTCATTCTGGTTATTCACATAAGGTTCATTATTGTCATGGTTGTTATGATCTTTTACAATATCCTTTGCTTTTCCCATTTGGTGAATCTGGCTGCCATGAAGGCATTGAAAGATATAAACACATATTCTTCCAACTTGAGATTTTGATTTACCATGGCGTGGTTCCTCAAACAATAGATTCTTCTGCAGCTGAAATTATTGAAAAAGAAGCTAATCGTTTGTCGATATGCTTTCTTACTTATATTCTTTTTGTAACATTAAAAATATGGATGTTTTAATTGAATATAAACATTGTTTTATTTCTTCTTATGCAGTACTTAATAAAATGAAGAAAAGGTCTCAAGTTTCACGTCGGGAATATTATGCATACAAGTTACAAATTAGGCATTCAGGTAAGTTTGTTTTGCTTCATAGTGGTAGACTTATTTAGAAATATGTTGTAGATAGGTATGTTAAAATCGAAATAGCTAGATTAGATTGCTTTCATAATAACCAAAAACAAATTCGTGCGGAACTTTTCAAGGTATTGTAGATAGTGTTGAACACGGGGAAACAAAAGGGTACAAAATTGAAAAAAGATTTGTGTTACCACAATCTTTTACATGTGGACCTAGAGATATGCTACGAAGATACTTAGATGCTATGACTCTTGTCCAACGTTACGGGGAACCATATATATTTTTAACTATAATATGTAATCCAAATTGGCTAGAAATTAAACAAGAATTGAAACACAATGATAAAGTTCAAAATCGATCAGATCTAATTGTGCGTGTATTCTGAGCAAAATTAGAAGAGCTTAAGAATAATTTATACAAAGACAATATTTTTGGTCCTATCGTTGCTCATATATACACAATTGAATTCCAAAAAGAGGTCTCCCTCATGCTCATCTGTTGATGATTTTTTAGTGTAGCCATAAAATTTCTTCTGTCAAACAAGTTGAAAGGATAGTTTATTGTGAAATTCCTGACAAAAACAATTACCCTAATCTTCATTCAGTTATTATAAAACACAATATACATGGCCTTTGTGGAAACTTAAATCCTAAAAATATATGCATGTTGACAAGCAATAGTTGTAAGAACAAATATCCAAAGAATTACTGCAATAGTACTATGTTTGTAGATAATTCATACCCATTGTATAGATGTCATAATAATGGTATTAGCGTTAAAGTTAGAGGTCAAATGTTGGATAACCAATGGGTTGTACCATATTTAAGTACAAAATTTGACTACCATATTAATGTTGAAATATGTTCTTCTATTAAAGCTGTAAAATATATGTACAAATATGTATATAAAGGCCATGATCGAATTAATTTCTCACTTGAACAAGCTGAAACAATCGAAGAAAATGATGAAATTTCTGTT
>CAIGRB010063545.1:1936-12351 GCA_903798255.1 Fraxinus quadrangulata
AAAAAAAAAAAAAAAAAGATCATATGCTATAACCAAGAGAAGAAAGAAAAATAAAGAGGATGGAAATCTAAAACCTTATATTCATAGATAAAATAATCATCCTATTTAATTTACAACATAATCCTTATTTTCTGCTACGTAGAAAATGGAAAAATCACACGCACAACTGTCGGTGCCTCGATGGTAAAACGCCAAGCAATAATGCGAGATCTCAATTATACACGAAAAGGAGCAGATTTCTATAAAACAAAGGAAAAAAGTAGCGACAAACACTCATTCTATATGTGTCACGTATTATCTTGTAAACGGTGACTTCCCTTCCATTAACCCTGGGAATTTTTGAAAAAATATCATTTTGAACAGTAATTTTTTAGAGTGTGTGATTAATAAGAAGTAAATTTTTTTTGAAATTTACGTATATAATATTTTATCGCGTGAATATATGATTAAAAATAATTACTTAGGAACGGAAGACAATGATGGGCTTATTCTACCCGTCGGCAATTGGGGTCCATTTGAAAAAGACGCCGCACCATTTAACTCTTGTTTAAACGAAATACCCATCAATTCAGTCAAGCTGTTTCTTGTACTATCTAAATATATTTACATGTTCATGTGATATTCCTTGTCCTTGTTATGCTTTCTGATTGGTATATATTAATATATTATATATTGTTGATTGTGATTTATGGGATAATCAATCAATTCATCGGTGAATAGAAGTTCTGTAAATTTTTTGGCTTTTCTTTTTTTTTTGGGAAAATACAGATATGCGTGTATAAGTGCGTGTATGTATTGGAAGATAGGTGGGCATGTGAGATGCTTTTAATGAGGCTGATAATGACGATGGCCCCTCTTCAATTGCATTCTCTCTCCTGCATGAAAGTTACTTTAGTTGAGTGTTCCAAAGTTAAGACTTGAAAGCCCATTTGTTGTTTTATAGCGTAGAATCAAGATCAAGAAACATTATGAGACACCTCCATAACAGTTATAGCAACAGCGGAGGAGCCATGGCTGGTGCTTTTGTGTTGCTTCTGCCCTTTCTGTTTCCTAGCCTTTTCACTCCTCTGACCCATGCTTCACCTTCCACGATGTCGGTATGATAACGAAATCGTAATTTTCTTGTTTTTGCGTGTATTTTGATTGATCTATGTATGGTATGCGAATTCTGTGTTTCTTGTCTTTTGAGTGGTTTTTACCTTTTTATATCTGGGTTTTGTTTAGTTTGAGGGAAATGCTTGAAAAAGAAGAACAAGAAAGAAAAAAGATTTAAACTTTTTTCTTTTTCTAGTCTAGTTATGTATAACATAAAAGAAAAAGATTCAAACTTTATTTTTTGCTAGTTATGTATAGTTTGAATTTCTGAAAAGATTCGATCTTGAGAGGAATTGTTTTTTTTTTTGGTTGGGGTGGGGATTTGTTTTTAATCTTTAAGATTTTAGTGCATACCTGCAGAAAGGAAAGAGCGGAAATATTACATTGTTGAGACTTGGGTATTGATGCTGAATTTGGAAAGGTGGAAACACCTTGGGATTTATTCCAAGTTGGGATCAGAAACTGGATTAGAAAATTGCAAAAAAGAACTTAATAGAGCATCATTTAGGTAGATGTGGGATAAGGGTTTAGATGGATATGGAGTGGGTGAGTTCGATAGGTTGATATATATTGATCTGGAAGCTTGTGGAGATGCACATGTTTTCCAGAATGAGCCTTATCGAATTTGACTATGTCAAGACTCAATAGTACTAGAAGATTTCCTTTTCAATCCTACTTTGGACTTTGGAAACTACAAAAGGGGTTTTGGGATGATAGTAATTGGTGATGCAACAAGTGAAACTATGATAATGTTTTACCTTCCGAAAAGAGAAAATAATATAAAACTTCAGACAAAATGAGTTAGGTTTGCCTCTCTGGGGTGGAGGGGTGGGGAGTTTGCTTATCTTCGAATGCTGGTGCAAGTTGTTAAAGAACAGGGGCCATTTCTCCGGTAAAAAACGAGACTTTAGAAAAAAGTAGCATTAAATGGTTCCTTGTGGAATGGCAAAAGCGCTTAATTAATCGCAACCAAGGATATGTGATTTTTGTTCACAGTTCGGATTCCCGAACCGGCAACAGATGAATCTGTTTAATTAGGAAATATCAAAAGTTTGTGCGTTTGTTGTTTGCCAACTGAAACATTGTCTTTAGTTAATCTTATTTGCTTGTGCAGGAGTGGAATGCTCTCAAACCTAGGCATTCACGACTTCTCAAGAGTGCTCTGCAACGTCAAACTGTGAGTAAGAGTTTTTTGAGCTAAATGCATTTATTTTAACAAAAAATATTGTCTTTTGAGTTGGATGAAAACTTTTTGGAGCTATATGCTTGTATTTTCAACAAAAAATATTGTCTTTTGAGTTGCATGAAAACTTTTCTTCATTTGTTGCTTTTTTTCTTTTTCAGTCGAATGAACAGCAGCTATGGATGCCTTTGGCTGACCAAGGATGGAAAACCTGTGCTGAATCAGACGCTCCCTCCAGTGAGTAATAATAATCAACCAAAAATGGGTTGTAGCATTTTTATTTTCTTTTCCCCCTTTCCTTGGAGGCCTTTTAAGGAGGTGTAATTGCCATCTACGACTATATTCACACATTTCTAACTTCACTAAACTACTCATTTCTTTGAAACAGCACTGCCAGAAAAATCTCAAGGATATATTCAGGTTTTCCTTGATGGAGGACTAAATCAGCAGAGAATGGGGGTAGGATTTTTATAGTTTCAATTATCATTTTATAAATTACTTTAGAATGATATTTTATAATTGTAGGATTGTAAAAAATTGTCATTACTACTTCATAAGTTGCTGATTTCAAACTAGTTGTCAGTTGAAGTCACTGATGTGTGCTCTTTTACAAAGATTTGTGATGCAGTGGCTGTTGCTAAAATTTTGAATGCAACTCTAGTTATCCCTCTTCTTGAAGTAAATTCAGTGTGGCAAGATTCGAGGTCCTACTCATTAACTCCATGCATTCACGATACTTTTTCTAATATTCTAATCTTTCGTATTTAAAGCAGTAATCATATTAATAGCACTAGTACTTTTTCTCCTGCAGCACCTTTACGGATATTTTTGATGTGGATCACTTCATTAATGTATTGAAAGATGATATATCCATCGTGAAAGAGTTGCCGGACGACTTCTACTGGAGCACAAGAGAATATTATGCTACAGCCACCAGAGGTAATAGAGTCAAAACAGCACCAATTCATGCTTCAGCAAACTGGTATATAGAGAATGTCATGCCTATCCTGCAGAGGTGAGTATATAGTAGATATTTTTTCCTTGTCAAACATTCAACCATTTACAATATGAATCTTCCAGTGAACTGCATGGCATTTTCTGAAGCTAGATATACACAAACATTATTGTATATATACAGTTTAGAATGGGTAATATGTCTACCAGTTCTATTTAATGATAACTTGCCCGTCTATCTAAGGTAAATATACCAATCTTGATTTGTTTCCTCGAGTTCTATTTGAAAACCCTTGGCTATATGACTAGGGCCTGCTGAGATGCGAATATTTAAATTTCGATCTGATCAGGAATTTGGTTTTTTCCAAAACCCATGGCACTTACACAATAAACCAAAATTTTATTAACAAAACCTTCAAGTGCTAACATATTTCGCTTGCCTTCATTCTCAAGAGAGCAACCAAAATTTTGTTAATGCTATTGTTGAACTTGAGACATGTTTTGAATTCATCAGATGGTTGACATTTTCGAAGGTATGATGATTGAGAAATTGATTTAAGTTGATTTATGAGAAGGGTTGCAACATATGACCCAAGAATCTGCATTTAAGAGTTTGGTAGTTGTGTTTCTTTCATTGAGTTTCCACATGACGATGTTAAGACAAATGATTGTCTTGTTAACCTTACACCGATGTCCCTATGGTTCTTTAGCTTTATTACTGGTATTGACCTTATCAATATCTCAAATCAATGTATGGGGTCTGTTTGGTACCTAAATGGGCACCGAAATCGGACCGAATCATTTGTCAGGGAAGACCGAGAGCTAACTATCGAGACCGTACTATCTGGATGCATACTTCATTTTCTTCAATTTTTCAATAAAGACAAATTAATTCCATTTTTGTCTAAATCACGGAGTAAATTTGCCTCTTTACCATTTGTGATCTGTGGTTGATCAGTTATGGGATTGCTGCAATTGCACCATTTTCTCACCGACTAGCATTTGACAACATGCCCAAGGATATCCAACACCTTCGATGCAAAGTCAACTTTCAAGCTTTAGTGTTTGTTCCTCATATTAGAGCTCTTGGTGATGCTCTTGTCAGCAGCCTCAAATATCCGCCTAGTGAAAGTGAATCCAGTACTAATTACCTTAAAGATGTTACTGATTCTAGAAGCAAGAAAGGAAATGGAAAGTTTGTTGTCCTCCATCTTCGATTTGACAAGGTATGTCTACTTGTTCAAGACAAGACCTAGTTAATTTTATTTTGGTATCTAACAAATCCATTCAGGCTTTCTCATAGTTTTGATTATTATGCAATGCAAATGGGAGTAGATTGTTGCAAACAGACTTATGCTAACTTCCTAAACAGATTTGTGTTGAAATCTGCGTGACTTGAGATTCCTAACCTGTCTGATGCGGGAAGTATCTTTATGGTGTTTCTTGAATTTGCTGCTTTTTCAGGACATGGCTGCTCATTCAGCCTGTGACTTTGGTGGAGGAAAGGCTGAAAAACTGGCTCTAGCTAAGTATCGACAAGTTATTTGGCAAGGAAGAGTCTTAAACTCTCAATTTACCGATGAGGAGCTGAGGAGTCAGGGACGGTGCCCATTGACTCCTGAAGAAATTGGATTGCTGCTAGCTGCTTTGGGATTTGACAACAATACTCGCTTGTATCTTGCCTCCCATAAGGTTTATAACAAAAGTTTGGTTTAGATTTTAGGCTTTTAGTACAAAACTTGGCAGTCAAAAAATTGGTTTCATATTCTAAGTTCCGGGTTTGCTAATGCCATTGTTTGCAGGTTTATGGTGGGGAAGCCAGGATCTCAACCTTAAGAAGTTTGTTTCCATTAATGGAAGATAAGAAGAGTCTTGCCTCTTCAGAAGAAAGAACCCGCATTAAAGGAAAGGCTTCCTTATTAGCAGCACTAGATTACTATGTTGGCATGCATAGTGATATATTCATTTCTGCTTCTCCAGGAAATATGCACAATGCTGTGGTAAGCACCGAATCTCATTTATTTACACTGGTTGCTGATACGAAAATTGCTTAAAATCCTTAGGTTACTAAATCAGATTCTGGGAATTGTATGTATGTAACATTATTCTGTGTTGGCCATTTTTTATTTCGAATTAATAATGTTTAAATTACAGCACTTCTGTATTTCAAAACTATTAAATAGTGAAAACTGGGAAATGACGTTTCATAGTTGCTCATCTCTGCAAATGTGTTACTTGGAATTAACAGGTGGGGCATCGAACTTATCTAAATATGAAGACTATAAGGCCTAACATGGCATTATTGGGACAGCTTTTCTTGAATAAAAGCTTGACTTGGCCAGAGTTCCAAGAAGCTGTTGTTGGAGGGCACAAAAATAGACAAGGGCAGCTCAGACTACGCAAGCCAGAACAGTCTCTATATACGTATCCTGTTCCTGATTGTATGTGCAACGCTTAAAACTACTTCGTTAGCACCCGAGTGTTTTATATAGATGCAACTATTGTTTGTGGCTACTAATAATCGAATTATGATCCCTATTTGCGTAGTCACAGAGCCATACAAGTTTTACCATGCATGGGAATTCTTTGAGGGTGGAAGATCTTTGTAAAATATGGGATGATATTTATCTGTCTTGAGTTTGATATACACAATTCACTAATAGCATGAGATCATCTGTAATGTATTTACTGAATTCAATAATTTACTATTGTTTTGTTTAGGGCAACTTGTCTAAATTTTACGACAGAATGTGCTTCAATGTACATGTTCATTCAAGCACCCTCATGGCATGTTTGGTAGGGGGACATGGGAAAACGGGAAAAAAAAAAGGTCAAAAATCTTATTTGTTCATGTTCAGTACTGTATGCCCAGTATGTCCTTGTGGGGAGCTTCAAGAGAGTGGGAGAACATATTTTTAGTTGTAAGATTGCGTTCTCAAATTCTCCAGTTCTCCACTGATTATTATAGTTGGGCCAATATGTAAAGGCTGTTCTTTTAGAGTTCAGCTCTCTGGCTTATTACTAGGTGAAGTGACACCATCTATCGAGTTCATTACAGATTTAAATTAAATCAGTGTGGAAAATGAATTTCAACCAAGTAGAAGAAATCTGTGGACCAAAAACATGGTAAAAATAAATTTCATGCCAAGTAGAAGAAATCAGTAAACCAAAAACATGGTCTCATCAACTCGGAAGTAATCTCACTTGACAAATACAACTGATATATAATGCTTTTCATCAATGTATGATCAATTTGACCAAAGTGATCCTACAATACATCCTGAAATAGATATTAAGATGTCGATAAATGGATGTTTAAATAGGATTTTATCCAAGAACACGCTCTAAACTGGATGGTGCAAGGGTCTAAATATCATTAGTCTCGCCGATCTAACTGGTCGCCAATGTTGACCCGAGGATATTTGAAAGCTTGATGTCATATATCCTTCTCAGCCACCGGAGGACCATTACCTCTACGTAATGCAGCCAATTCTTTCACATCATCAGGATTTAGTGAAGGCGCAATCTCCTCTTCAATGGGCAGGGTTCTCTTTGAGCCCTCCAGTGCAACACCAAGAACTATATTCTCTTCCAAAGCAGGTTTTGTTACAGGAGGCTGCATGATTGGTGCTTGTCTCATGTCATCTTGTTTCAGTGTAGTACCAGAAACAGTATCTGGTCTATCGCCTCCAGACTCTGGCAAGGAGTACGAGGCATTGTCAGCTGCACTGCCCAGAAAAGAACTTCCTTGGCCAACCTTTTTAGGATTCTTGCTATTAGGGGTGTTCTGAGCCGAACCAGGTGAACTTTTGGAGTTAAAATTTGATGCTTCCACAAACTTAGAATCAGCCCTAGAGACAGATTTTGATGTTGATTTTGCTGTTGCGTTATTGTTGACCTTGAGATCAGACAAAGGGCTCGCTGCAACCTTTTGGTCCTTCATTTCAGCTTTTGGCACTTGTCCAACCTCGGCACCAGCTTTCCTATCTGAAGTCAGGATCTCTTGAGCCTTAGAGTCGGCAGGCACTGTTTCTTTAGATTTAGAATCAGTCCTTGAACTTGTTTCACCTTTAGCATCCACCATGTTATCAGGTGTTGACTGCGCGGCAGCCTTGCTGTCTTCCTCCCCATTCACATGCACTTGACGAGCTTGAGTTTTTGTCTTCTCTTCCCCATTAATTTTATAGGAGGGCTCAATCAATAGCAATGGACGGTTTGATGCTGCTCCACGGTTAAAATCAGAATCTGCATATGGTATGTTGTCCAAGTCTGCATCACTATATATTTTCTGAACAGTACGAATGGGAGTGGCTAATCTAGCACGGTGATGCCGAATGACTCTGAGAAGGTCGAGAAGTATAGCTTCCTGTTTTCCTCAACCAAAGAAACATTAATGAATTAAGGTCAAAACTACATATATAGAAATTAAATGAATACATTTAGAAACGAGGAAATCAAAGTATGATACTTATCTAAAATCAGATAAACTGCAGGTATAACAAAATTAAAATCTTAAAAGCTGTTGTATATTACTTCAAAACCAGTTAATCCAGTTTCCAATCCTAAGTGGCATATCATTGAGCAAAGTTTGAATTGGTAAATAGGTGCAAACTGGAACAAAATCTGCACCTCACCTCTGCTGCATTCGTGCTTTCCCAAATCTTACAGCTCTGATACATATTCTAGGAGAGAGCAGTAATTTTAAACACGAAGAACAGGAAACCTCTTCCCAGTGCTGTGGAACTAATACGACTGTAAATCGTTTCCCCGTGTGAACTTTCTACACGAACTAGCGACGAGTTGGCTGGAGAAGCTCTCAGAGTATATGTAATCTACTTCAGAGTCTAACGCATTACCTAGTGTCAACTTAAATTTAGCCTCTGAGGTCAGACTTCGCGGAATCCATTGGTTAGAACTTTATTTCTTTGTTTGTTGCTCCTCTACTGAAGAGTTTGTAGGTCTAGACTTTTGCCTGCTCCACATCTATTGTTATTATGATTATTATTTATTGAAAAAAATTGATAGGTTTTTGGTACGCCCGTACAATGTTTTCTTTATCAACTTCTAACTTTCTAACCAAAGTGAAATGACTAATTGATATATCAACAGTACTTTTTTCCCACACTGATGCTCCAGAGTTCTTCATCAATCAACTTTCTCCCACACCCGTTTCCATATTCTGGAATCTTAACTTTAAATTGGTGAGTTAATATTACAGCAACTTTGGAAATGATTAATTCAGAATGACCTAAGTTCAAAACGCGTGCATCACTAAGATGAATCTGTTTCAGCTACTGAACTATGAGATTAAACTATCTGGTATCAACGTTGAGGTATGAGTGACATGGCTGTAGTTGCAGTTGCAGAATGTATCAATTTATTAATCATGCAGACCACGTCTTATTACAAGGGAAAATGCCTGCAGGAAAATGTACCCTCACCTTAACACACAGGTATTCTTCAAAATGTGAGGTCTTCACGAAGCAGGACACCAATATCTGTATCATTTGGGAGGCGATGAGAATGCAATATTTGAGGTGAAAATTTTAGAATCATATTCAGGAAACAAAAAACACCATGATTATGTAAAATTATTTTCCACGTTTTAATAACAAATAAAATGCAGAAAGTTCACATAAACAGGGTTTCACAAATTAATTCAACTAAAAATGAAAAAGGAAAAAAAAAAACAGCTAAAATATCAACTTTAACATCATCACGGGCTAAAGACACCCACCATGACCTCAATCATTAGAAGTTATCATATGCCTGATAAACAGCCAAGTAGAGTTCTGGGAAACAAGAAAGAAGCATGGAGACTAAATACAGTAACCACCAAAATAATTTTTTGCGATAAGAACACGGGATTATTTCTTTCTTTCCCTTCTTTAATGGTTTTTTGAGTTGGGGGGTGGGGGGCTAATAAGGATTCTTAGTTTACCATAAAAATTTCCTGAGGAACATATTTTTCGATAGTAATATTGGTCAGAAAAACAAAGGGTTTTGATGATGTAATAAAATCCTACACCAAAATAATTACAATTTCACATAATAATGTGACATAATTATCATATTCAAGCATTGAAACTGACCAAGAGGGCCTGATTTTCAGGATCAATATTATCCAAAAATACTCTTCTATGCAATTTCTGTTGTTCAACTTGAGGATTCTTTGCCAGAACCTTGCGCATATCGGCAACAATGTTCTGAACAAGGCAGGAAAAAAATTGTGATGCGTCAGTACAAGATAACTGTATGAATTTCTTTTTGAGAATTTATCAATTATAACCCAGAACAATCCAAAATGATCCTCACATTAATTTTTTTAACATCCAAGTGACTGATGGCCAGGTGGGTTTTAATACGCCAGTGAGTTTTTTGAGTGAGATTTCTCACAACATTCACGGTAAACTTGTGGTTTGGAATGTGAACAGCTTCACGATCTTCACCTCTTACAATTGTTGGTGACCACCACCCCACGTGCTTCCATTTGTAAATGAAAAATTATTGATAATTCAAAACATATTAATAGTATACCCATTATAGAAACTCTGAGATAAAGCATGTGATAAACTTGCAATTTTGAGAATTAACCATTAAATGGAGATTGTTTTGTACTCATTTGATCACAAGGTGCAATTACAAACATTGGTGTATATCAGATATAAATTATCACAATCGGACATAATGTGCTTTATTTAGATAAAGCTTATCTTCCTCGAATACTAACCTCAACTGGTGGTGATATCTAATATTGGATGGTTAAAAGAATTCAACACTAACCTCAACTGTCCCAGCAACTTCATAGTCTTCAATCTTCGTCTGAATCCATTCATTCACAACAAATGGCCGGGTTGCATGAATCATTGCACTTGAAAGGAAATTGGTGAATATCTAAAGATAACAATAAAACAAGAATTTAATTGGCAATTTCAGAAAATTGGAATGGGAGAGGACTGGAAAGGTAGAATGATAAATGTTCAAATAAAGAGAGCAATTTGATTTACACCTCACGCCCAGCAAGCGTCAGCAAGACTGTCCCGAGCCCTCCTGCAGTGAGCCATTTTTGGGTTGAGAAACCTAACAACTCCATGAACAACGATACAGCTGCAACCCATACTGCAGTGTATACAGTTCTGCCTGCAAACTGGAAGCCCATCTGCAGAGAAGAAATAAAACTTAC
>CAIGRB010063546.1:0-10605 GCA_903798255.1 Fraxinus quadrangulata
CCCTTTTGCTTTTGGGGTCAATCAAAAGCTTCAAGATCAATTTGGATTCTGCCATTTCTTTTCTCTATGCTATTCTAGAGTTCTTGTAAATTGAAAGTGTCATTCGATAGAACTTATTTATATACATACTGATGGGGGATTTGATTTCTAGTCATCTTTGACTATTGAACTATCCAAGATTTCTAGTTATCTCTATCAAAATTCTTGATTTTTGAATGATTTATTAGAATATTATAGACAACACGCCAATAAACATAAATTCCTAGTAAAGAAATTAGATGTTAGTTTTTAGAGGAAGAAATAGAGGAGAAAATGAGTTCAAATAAGGAAGAAAGCTGAAAAATGACGAAAATACCCTTCACTTAACAAAGAAATTGGATGAACATGGATGAAAATGACTTTTTGTGCAATCGAAGTGTAATTAATGGTGAAATTGCCAAAAAAAAAGTGCTAATTACACATTAAGCGCTAGAATAGCTTAGAACGACTTAATCGACTTTCCTAATACGCTTGGACTACATGAACGCAACTTTTCTATGATAAAAATAACTATTTATTTTAGCTTAAATTTTCGAATACAAGCGTCTTGAAATGGAAGATTAGTGACTAATCTACAATTTGTATACAAACATGCTAAAATCAGCTCAACCAAAATCAGCTTAACAAAGAAATTGGATGAAAATGACTTTTTGTGCAATCAAAAGTGTAATTAATGGTGAAAATGTCAAAACAAAAAGTGCTAATTACACATTAAGCGCTAGAATAGCTTAGAACGATTTAATCGACTTTCCTAATACACTGGGACTACATGAACGTAACTTTTCTATGATAAAAATAACTATCTATTTTAGCTTAAATTTTCGAGTACAAGTGTCTTAAAATGGAAGATTAGTGGGTAATCTACAATTTGTATACAAAAAATGCTAAAATCAGCTCAACCAAAATCAGCTTAACAAAGAAATTGGATAAAAATGACTTTTTGTGCAATCAAAAGTGTAATTAATGGTGAAAATGTCAAAAAAAAAGTGCTAATTATACATTAAGCGCTAGAATAGCTTAGAACGACTTAATCGACTTTCCTAATACACTGGGACTACATGAAGGTAACTTTTCTATGATAAAAATAACTATCTATTTTAGCTTAAATTTTCGAGTACAAGTGTCTTAAAATGGAAGATTAGTGGGTAATCTACAATTTGTATACAAAAAATGCTAAAATCAGCTCAACCAAAATCAGCTTAACAAAGAAATTGGATAAAAATGACTTTTTGTGCAATCAAAAGTGTAATTAATGGTGAAAATGNCAACCAAAATCAAATTGGAAATCATATACCTTTCAAAAACGCATCGAAAAACTCTTAAAATCATAATCAATCTACATGCTTCACTGTTTGTGCGAGTACCCGTCAATTCCTTTTGGTTTCATTTTTATGAACGTACTCTCTAGTCAGGATACCTAATGCGTCATTTACAACACTACATGGGTTGATACTCACAATGCCTAGTATCCATCGTTTACGATTAGGACTGGGGTATCTAATCTCATTCTATCCACTCCCCTATTCTTTCTATAGGAATGATAGATCATAAAATTAAAAAAAAAATTAAACACTCTTATCAGCAGGACACAACACAGATGATTACAGAAATCTGAAAGAAGATGTGGAGTCTTTAATTCAACGTGTCCATCTGCAAGGGTGTGTAGCCAAACCCGGAAAGACGAAACAAGCGTGCAATCAACAACCTTACCAATCGAGAATGATCCAACGAGGCTACCCAATTTCCCAAGCACGGGACCCCATTTCTCGAGTTGAGATCAGAACGTTAATAGGTGGTAATAAGTGCATCGAAGGATCTAGAAGGGTAAGACGTAGGCAGGCACGAGATGCACACATTTGCCAGAATTACGATGTAGGGCGAATTGAGGCTAACTCTGATGTTATGTCATACTCAAAATGGTTTAGATTCTCGAAAAAATATTCGTACAGAGTTTTACCGGACCAAAGTGATATGTTGGTCATAACCATGTCTGTTGCTGGCATACAAATACAACAAACTCTTGTGGATAATGGAAGTTCGGTCAATGTGTTTTTTTCCTGAATTCTGGAACAAATGGGAATCCAAGCATGACATCTCCAGCCATATTCCAGGAGGTTGCAAGGATTTTCTGGGGATCCCATCGAAGCTTGAGATCAGATTGTCTTGATTATGGAGCTAGGTGAGGTTCTGCGTCAAAGAAGAATTCTGGTAAACTTTGCTGTTGTCGACCTACCTTCCAATTACAATGCTATATTAGGGAGACCCATACCATACGAATTGCTGGCTACCACTTCAATAGACCACTACTGTATAAAGTTCTCCACTCCAAGTGGAATTGGTGTAGTACGCGGTAATCAAACCGAGGCAAAAGCTTGTAACATTGATTTACCTAGTCTTGATATTCGTATGTTGAGGGATCAACAAAATGATAGGGCAAGGAAAGTAAGACAGAAGAGGCCTATAATAGCCGACCTCTATAAGATCGATATTATCGGGAAACACCGCAAAAATGCAATGGACGACCATCTTTCTTTCGACGATAAGGAGGCAGATCCATTTATTCTAGAATCATGGTGGTTTCAATACCTATAATAGGAGTCACCATTCCCAAGGTTTTAGTTGACACAGGTAGTTCTCTTAACATACTCTATGTCAACACACGAGAATGGATGAGAATTTTACTGAGCTTGTTACAACCATATCCAAACGTGGTTCTAAGACTCAATGGAGCCCTCACTAAAGCAAAAGGATTGATCAAGCTATCAGTTGCAGTCGGTGAAGCCCCACGCCAAACTAAATTGATCGTTGAATTTTTTATATTTGATTCCAACTCACCCTATGACGCCATCATGGGATAGTTCCTGCTATTCAATCTTAGAGCAATTGTGTTCATGTACTACTACACGCTCAAATTTCCTACACCCCATAGAGTAGTTCAAGTCAAGGGAAACAAAGACATAGCTGAGAAATGCCAATGAAGTCTGCCCGGTGAAGAAGAATGCACACATTTCCCCCAAGAGTTTATATGGTACATCGAATCGAATTCGACCTTGCCACAATAGACCCACATTTAAAAATTAAAGGGGGAGAGCTTGTGGAAGAACCTGACAGAATAGTGGTAGGACAAGGTGGCTCACCAAAAGAACTTTGAATAGGCCATGCACTCCAACCACCCCTCCGAAGTCAGATAGTTGAGTTCCTAAAATAGAATCTTGATGTTTTTACTTGGAATCATGCGAACATGAAAGGGATTGAACCAGAGGTCGCTTGCCACAGGTTGGGAATTGACCCCTGGTGCGACCTAAGCAGCAATGACGTCGACCTTTAAATTTAGAAAGGTACGAGGCCTTGAATAAAAAGGTACAAAAGCTGCTTCGTAATGGATTCATCCGTGAAACAAAATATTCAAAATGGGTTGCTAACACAGTCCTTGTGAAGAAAAGAAATGGAGATTGGAGAGTGTGCATAGACTTCACTGACCTCAACAAAGCATGTCCCAAGGATAGTTTTCCACTACCAAGGATAGATTAGATGGTTGATGCAATGGCAGGACATGAGCTACTTAGTTTCATGGATGCATACTTAGGATACAATCAAATCCCTATGTACGAGCCAAACCAGAAACATACTACATTCATCACTGACCGAGGTCTTTATTTTTATAAGATAATACCTTTCGGCCTTAAGAATGCCGAAGCCACCTACCAACTTCTGGTAAATTCCATGCTTGTCAAGCGAATTGGTAAAAACATGGAAGTGTATGTTGACGATATGAGTCTAAAGTGTGGAGGCTAAAGACCATCGACAGCACCTTTCTGAAATGTTTGAAATCTTGAAGAAATATAGGATAAAGCTAAATCCGCACAATGCACTTTTAGTGTGAGCTCCGAAAAATTCCTAGGATATCTAGTGAACCGTCGAAGAATTGAAGCAAATCCGAAAAAAATACGGGCTATCATTGAAACGTAGGCCCCAACAAAGCCAAATGAAGTTCATAGCTTAACTAGACGAATAACTGCCCTTAGCCATTTCATGTCAAAGTCAACAGATCGGTGCAAACCATTCTTTGTTATCTTATAAGGAGGGAAGAAGTTTGAATGGACTCCTGAATGCGAGCTCGCCTTTGATGAACTAAAATAACAATTAGCACATCCACCAGTGCTATCAAAGCCAAAGGCAGGCGAAATGCTGATTCTATACCTTGCAGTGTCTGAATATGCTATCAGTGATGTTCTTGCTAGAGAGGAGGAAGGAATATAGCACCAAATTTACTATGTCAGCAAAGCCCTCCATGAAGCCGAGCTCCATTATTCTCCTTTAGAAAAATTGGCCTATACCGTTGTTATAGCAGCAAGAAAGTTGAGACCATATTTTCTGGAGCAACCCATTGAGAACTTGACCAACTATCTGTTAAAGCAGATCTAATAGAAGCCTGAAACTTTAGGGTGACTGATCAAGTGGGCAGTGGAGCTCGGGCAGTTCGACATAAGTTACAAGCATCGCACCTCTATAAAGGGTCAAGCTCTTGCTGATTTTGTGGCGGAGTTCAGTTCGGAACCACTAGAAGAACCCCTTCCTAACCTTCCATGGGCACTCTTTGTGGATGGATCTTCTACCAAAGCTCAGTCTAGGACAGGAATTGTCCTAGTCAGCCCCAATCGACAGTTATTCTACGAGGCTCTACCGTTCGATTTCAAGGTTTCCAACAATGAAGCTGAGTACAAAGCATTTATATTTGGGTAAGAATGGAAAATAGATGAAAATTCCTCATCTGATAGTCCACAGTGACTCACAATTGGTGGTCAATCAGATCAATGAGGCTTACCAAGCTAAATAAGAAAGAATGGACAACTATCTTCAAATTGTTAGACGAGAATTTGAAAATTTCCAAGCTGTGCTAGTCAAACAAATCTCCCGAACTCAGAACGGTCACGTAGATGCCTTAGCTCAATTAGCCACACGTGAAGGAATAGAAAGGTTCGACAACATCCTTGTAGGGAGAATTTCCTATTTTGCCATCGAAAAACTGGAAGCTATTTCTGTGATGATTGATCCCAATTCTACATGGATGGACGGAATTAGTTCTTATCTAAAGACGGGGATATGTCTAGAAGATCCTAGTGAGGCAAGAAGACTCTGGACGAGGTCAGCAAAGTACACACTAATTGACAATATTCTCTATAAACAGGGATATTCCATACCTTTGTTGAGATATTTGAACAAAGAGCATGCACTTTACGCTTTGCAAGAAATACACGAAGGAGTGTGTGAAAATCATCCCCGGTGGACAATCATTGGCTCACAAAATTATGTGACAAAGCTGCTTTTGGCCCACCATGAAAATAGATGCATTAGAGTTTGTGAGAAAATGTGATCAATGTCAACATAATATTAGGTTCCTGCTAGAAGAGTTGAACTCTGTAATGGCTCTTTGGCCTTTCTTCAAATGAGGGTTGATCTGATTGGCCCCATGCCTACCAGCAAAGGTGGAACGAAGTTCGCAATCGTTAAAGTAGATTACTTTACTAAGTGGGTAGAAGCTGAACCCTTGCTAAAATCAGCTAGCGAAAAACCACTTACTTCATGTGGAAGTCCATTGTGTGTAGGTTTAGATTACCTCATTCTATCGTGGCGGACAATTGAAAGCAATTCGACAATGCCCGCCTTGAAAGTTTCTACGAATGACTAGGCATACGGAAGCATTTCTCTACGCAAAATCATCCTCAAGCTAATGGTCAAGTTGAAGCAATTAATAAGATCATCAAGCATACGTTGAAGGCAAAACTCGATGTTCTCAAGGGGGGTGGGCTAAGGAACTCCCTAGTGTGCTATGGTCTTATCGCACTATGTGCAAGAATAACACTAGATAAACCCTTTTTTCTCTAATTTTTGGGGGTGGAAGCTATGATCCCACTTGAGATAGGAATTTCCTCTATTTAAACAACGATGTATAATGAGGATGAGAAGGAGAAAGCTTTGCGATGAGAACTGGATTTGATTGAGGAATGAAGCTGAAATCAGGAATGTCGTATTAAGCAACGCAATGCAAAATACTATAATCAAAAGGTTAGAAAATGAGTGTTTGAGGTCGGTACCCTGGTATTAAGGAAAATTTTCCTAGCTACTAGAGAACCTATCTCTGGATCTTTAGGGCCTAATTGGGAAGGCCTCTATAAAATAACCAGAGTACTACTCAAGGGCACCTATATGAAGGGCAATCTCTGCTGCATCCTTGGAATGTGGAACATCTTAAGAAATATTACCAGTAGAAAGTGAATTTATTTTGGACTATACCAATATAATAAAAATGTGTGTTTTATCAGAAATTACATAAATACAGCAAGTCAGCTACGGTTATATGTAATGCAATACTTAGATAAGTTTCCTATCAAGGAAAACATCCAAGCCTTGCTCATCAGCAAGTCGAGCTAAGGTTGCATGTGCTGCAACACTTAGATAATTCAATATATTACAGAACTAAAAACACTTTGAAGTAATAACATTTTGCGTAAAGTAAAAGTTGAACTAATATTCATTCATGATGTAATGAAATTACAAAAATAGTTCCAAGAGAAGTAATAAAGTTCAAAAAAATCTTAAACAACAAATAAATAAATAAATAAACTTAAGAAGCTGGGGGGTCTAGTAGAGCTGTGACCTCGTCCTGAACGTCTTCATCGATAGGGGAGATCCGAACTCCTACTGCCTTCGCCAATTGTTCAAGCTCATTTTTCTGCTCCTCAAAAGCTTCCACCAAGAATGAGATATCAAAATCTGGCCTTTCCTTTTTTACATGCTTTATTATTTCTCCTAAGACCACAACATAGGCATCTTGAGCTAGTGCATCAAACTCAAGAAAGGCCCTCAAGTTTTCTATTGCCTTGGAAGCCTTAATTTCAACTTCTTCTACCCTCTTAGTGGTCTCCTCAACTCTTTTGATAGCCTCATCAGCTTAAGCTTTTTCTTCTTTAGCCCTCTTCTTTTTATTCGCAGCTCGAGCAATGGCCTTCTCTCCCCAATTTTGTAGGGCCTCGTTGTCATCCAAAGGTTTTAGCTCCGAGGCTGACTTTGTCTTCATAGTCCCTTACCTTCTCATCAAATTTCACCTTTTCTACCTCCATCTTTTTAAACATGGTCAAGGCTTGGTTCTTTACTTCAAGATTTTTTCGAGCTCGGCCTTCACCTGAAAACAGAAAAGTAATTTGAGTTATAGAATATATATTCAATTAAATTTCAAAATACTCGAGTTCGAGCAAATTACCTTATCTGCCACAAACATCATATATAAGATGGATATGTGGCTATGAAATTGGGCTGAGATTATGGCCTCACCTATTGGCATCTCAGCAAGGAACTGACTCTCCAGCTCATTCTAGCTCCTGGTAAGGAGGTTGGCAGATTCCCTAAGGGAAGAAGGAAGTGCTGCTGTAGATTCCCTAGCTGGGAATGGGGCTCTCAGAAAGTCCAATAGAATCTCAGGTTGGTGACCCACTAAGTTATCAATGTTTGGCCTCTGCAGGTCTAAGCATTTATCCTGCGACCTCGAGGAGCTAGTCGTGGCAGTGATTAAGATGAAAGCAGGTGCTGATGGCGAACCCTGAAGAGGTAACAAAGGGGTAGATTTTTCTAGAGGAGAAGCCACTAGAGTAGACTACCTTGGTGGCTCATCAGAGTGATGTCGTTTCAAGGGCTACTCTGGCTTAACTTTAGCCTCCTAAGGTCGGTCTATGACCTTGGTGGAAGTATCTTTCTTTTTGCCTTTGGCAGCTGCTGCCACTACTTTCCTCACCTTGTTTCCCAACATTTCTGGATCTTGACCTGAAACAAAAATGGGTATAGATTAGCTCAACACTCAAGGCAAAAATCAATTGAAATACTCGAAAAATACTTACTAGAAAAAGTTGGGACAGAAGTAGAGGCACAAGCTGATGGTGAGGTCGGTTGGAGATGCTGAAGTAGTCCCGTCTAAAAGAGGTTCGTATCAGAGATCACAAATTTGTAGGACCTTTGATTTTTTGGGAAAGCTCTTATAACATCGACCTATCTCTGAGTGGCCGAGGTCAAGGTAGTCTTCTTATAATCTGTAAGTAAAATCAGATCAATTAGGGGGATACTTATAAAATAAATGCAAGAAGGAACAAAGGTAATGTTCACTTACATAATAGATGACAGAGAGTAGGGATTATGACCTCTCTATTCAACTCAGCAGGATGGAGCTGCCACTCTCCAAGTACAAAAAAAAAGAACTCATCTTTCCACTTCTTTATCGAAGAAGGAGTATCTAATACTAATGGACCTCCTGTCTTAGGTCTAACACTGGCGTACCACCAACCAGTATTCTTCCTGTCTTCTTTAAAGGAAAAAGGGAATTGAATTGCGCTACACTCAGCTCGGAGTGACCTAATTTATTCCACAGAATTAAGGTTGCAACTAAAGTTCTCTAGCCGTTGGGGCATAATTGGGTATGAGCTATTCCCCAGAAAGAAAGAAACTTACGGATGATCCTAGGAAAGGCTACCTAGACGAGAATGTTATATTTCGCCCTCAAGCTCGCCAGCATGTTTCGTGTCACTATTGACCTATTTGAATCTGCCCCCATTCCTGAGAACTCCTCTCATCGCCCACATGAGACCCTACTTCTTCCCTCCTAAAGGTATCAACACCCTTACCATGTTGCTCCATGTTCCTAAAATGACCTAAGTCTTCTGGGTAAACTGAGGAGATATGGACTGGAGTCAATATATCTCGACAGTCCGAACTCGTAGAAAATGTGGACGGAGAAGCTCCAGATTCTTCTTGTTGATTACCCTAGGAATGTATCTTATATTCGTCCAACCTCATGCAAATAACCAAGGTGAAAAGTAATAAAAAGAAAGGTATATTCTATTCAAAGAAATACTTGAAAATGGATGATCTCACTCAGAAAAATAAGGACAACTTGACGAAAATTTGAAGAAATATTTTGAGAGAATTTGAGAGCAAAAAGGTGTGAAAGTGAGAGGGAAAGGCATATTGAAAGGAGGGGAAGATGAATGGGTACAATCTGGGTCATTGGATGAAAAAATGGAGGGAAAAAAGGAAGGGCCACATTTGATCAAAGTGAAGTGATTTTGTTTTGGTGTGAAGCTTCCAAAGGAACCTATTAAAGGTACGTGACATCTTATGTGCAAGTCAAAACGTGACACCTGTTCAAAGACATTTATTACTGTAATAATTGTAAAAATGGAAAAAAAGCCAACCGTGTTCAATGTCAGTCCATCACCAAGGCGAGCACCAACCTGGGGGTTAACTGTTGATATCCCACATGTGACCTCATTGAATACAATTTGTTATATGCATTAAACTCATGCTAAATTAAGGTCGGGTATTTGAGGTCTACTCTACTAACGACCGCTGTTATTTGAGGAGACATAATGATTAGAGATTCCTTACACACTGTCAAAACGTGCAATCATTCAATTACATTTAGATAGGCTCATGTTAGCACCTCCTAATTCTACCAATCATATGTTATAGTTTCATTCCCTAATTAGTTCATTAATTACTAGAGGCCACATGCATGATAGATTCATAATGACCTGCTGGAGCTGACCTTATCAACCAATCAAAATATGTTATTAACGTACCTCATCAGCTCGGCGTTGTACATCGATTTGACAGCAACCGATTGGATAAACCATTGGCACGAGTTCCCAGCTCGGTACTGTAGCTGATAAAATAAGAACACGACGTATACATACTTTTCCTTCCTTATAAAAAGGAGGATGATATCCTCAAGAAAGGGAAGACACTTCATACTTAAAATATCATCTTTGAAATGAAAGGAAAACACTTGTAGTTTACTCTTGTAATTTACAAATCATTACAAATAAAAATTCTCATTTACATTCTAAGTTGGCTTGAATGTTGTCTATACAGTTTTCGACATCAACATTTCCTATCATTTCAAATTTGACATTTGCACCCTTATTTTAACATTTTTACTACGGAGTTGTTCCTTTTCGTTCATTCCTTTCGTCAAATATGGATAATTGATACAAAACGTCCATATAGTATACCTTTGTTGTACAAATAATCCCTATTTTGTTTCCTCAGATCGACATTTATTTATGTAAAATATCCTTACCGTCTATTTTCTTCATTAAAACATTATAAAATAACTAATTTATTGTCCTCTTTAAATAAACAAATATAAAAGAAAAAAGAATACAAAAATAATTGTTGCCGGAGTTCCAAATTTTAAAAAATTACAATCGAGTCTCACGTATAACAATAGAAAAATATTTTATCTTCCCAGTTAATCCCACTACTCCTAACCCCATCCCCTACCCTTCATCACCACCACCATCAAAATAATAAAAAATATAATTAAAATTATAAAAAATAAGAGAAGAAAAAAAAACACAAAATGTTCTTCTTCCCCATCCAATTCTGCACACTGCCATCGACCACCACCACCACCACCTATTCTTTCCATCCCACTACGGCACCATCTAGCGATTTATCTATTTCCTATAATCAAGTTTTGTGATCCAATATTGTTTTTATCTTCTAGTTACTAATCAC
>CAIGRB010063553.1:0-28365 GCA_903798255.1 Fraxinus quadrangulata
AAAAAAAAAAAAAAACACTATATATACAGCTTCCATTTTCTATTTTGGTTTGGTTTTATATACAGCTTCCATTTTCTATTTTGGTTTGGTTTTCTATCTTTCAGTATTTCCAGCTCCGTCTAGAATCGTCGGTGTAGAAATTCAGTACTAAATTTTTACAGATTTCCTTGTCGTATCCTAGAAAATAGATGCTCGTTGAATCCTCGAGTACTTACGGTAAAAGAGCGAATCTATTTTAAGGAAATTGTACTTACATAAGTCTCATTTTGCATATTTGTTCTCTTTTGTTGATCAATATATTTCTTCAATTCATTTACGATTTTATTCGTATTATTTACTAACAGTTTGTTCTTTTTCCAATATAACAGATATTATATGATTCTACTATTATATTTTGTCTTGTAGCAATATTGACAACTGATAAGCATTAGGAGAAGGAATGTGAATTTCATCATTTGAGATTGAGAGTATAGATTTGGTCGTCAAAATATGTCGAGAAATTGATATTTATCATTAATAATGACATTATAAGCGATTAATTTTTCTGTTCTAACTTTTTTTTTTATCTTTTTTTCTTTTGAGTTTCAACGTTATCCACTATGGGAGGCTGAGGCTCAAACCTAGATCAATAACTTGATAAGATTTTGATATTACCATTTGAGCTGGGTCTTAAACTTTTGTTCGAACTTACAAAAAGTACTAAAATTTTTGTTCAAAATAGTTGAATCCCATTTAACATACTTGTATCAATTTCCCCTCTGTATTTCTAAATTGACAAGTGGTTGATACACAATAGAGTAAAATCAATGTTGGTAAAATTATCGCTCATAAATTATATTGCTATTAATAATATTTTACATGTATAAATACGGATTGAATTTTGACTTACTGAAATTAAATATGTTAATGCAGAAATCAGAAACGCATGAATATGAATTTGATCGAAGTAAGTATTTGACTCTTTCTTTTTAAAACAAAAGTGTCATACATAAGTGTTAACGATTTTACATCATTCATCTCAAAAAATACAAGGATCACGTCCTGCAATAATAGCACTTCAGATTACATGGACCAACGAACTTACTTATACTTGGAACTCTCTTTAAATGAAACTCGATTGAAAATATATGTTGAATATACTTTAAAGTTAATAGGCATATATATATGATACATGGATGAAGTGAACGATTGGAAATTTTAGACATTGGGTCTATACATAATGACTCACATGTTATGTTTCAAAAGACAATTAATGAATATATGTCCAAAACATGACTACAAAATAAAAAGATGTGACTTTTTGAAGATGTCATGTTTAAAAAGACAATTTTTCATCCATATATAATTCTAAAATACTCCATAATATTTTAATGATTTTTTTAAAAACAAATTTCACGTATTTAAATGGCTTAAATTATGCCTAAATTTTTCATTCATTCGAAATTGATTTCGAACAACAAAATTAACTACAATAATCTACTCGTGCAATAGAATACACTCGGCCTTCAAAATTCAAATCTACATCATCGACTAACAGTTTCCACTTAATGATCTGTCAAAAATTGATCAAAATCAATTTCTAATAAGAAGTTGGACATATTTCTCTTGGTTAATACTGTCTAATAAATTGTACCGCGCAAATCACTTATTTGTCTTTCGTCTATATAAACTAGATCGGGTTGCCCAGGTCGGCCCGACTCCATGAAGAGCCGGGACCCCGCACACTTTTTAATCAACTAATTCATTCTAGTTCCATACAAACTTAGACAAATGTAAGGTTTCAATCCCAAGTGCTGCCTTGGAATATCCTTTTCTGTCCAACACTTTCTCAACCAACTCAACAATTCCACTTTCACAAGTAATATTCCATTATGTGAACCAAATTTCAACTGCCACGTTCTACTTTTCTAGCCATCTATCACTATAATTTCAAGAAATATTATAAACCAACCCATGTACAAAAATAATTACCCTTCATTATTCAATAATTGAGCTTAAAGAAAAGAATATTTATTCGATACCATGATTCGTCTCACTCTTCGATTTTAAGTCATATTAAATTGTTTTAAGGATGTTTTATACTAGGATAGGGGCATGATTTGAACCTACCAATCAAGACACCAATAAGTATTCTGCATATGATGGAACTTAACGATGATTTTGTACTATTAATAATAAAAATTTAACTTTTAAGCCAATTTATATTTCTCCAATGTAAGACTGCCATTAGGAGTTGAAATTATTCTATGTCCCTTTTTGTGGGTTTGGTTTTGATTACTCCATGTTCGAGTGTGAATAATGCACATTCATCAACCATTAGTCTTCAATGAATTGATTTAACAACACTTTAAATGAGAAGAATGCAGTAGAATGTATGTCGATTTTGAAATCATTCTGAAATATTGGGAAAAAAAATCATTTTATTTATCGTACAAAATGCACAAATGTATAAGTGTAGATTATTTTATTGATAGTCTCATACATACATAAATATTTTTCTTATGCAAGACATTTTGCACCATGTGTTACGCACCGAGAGTGCTCCTCTCCCACATGACCATAAGTATGCACGTGCTAGTTATTTCGGACTTGTTCTGCCATGAGGCGTGGAATCTCGGGCTAAACTTGCTGACCGCAATAAGAATATTTTGTTAAGTTTTGGGGGAAAAAATAATTTATCACCAGTTTGACTTGACTCTTAATTTTTTGACTATTGACCCTCTACTTTACAAAAAAAAAAAAAAAATCAATAACAACATCAGTTTTATAACAGTGTAAATTATACTAAAACTATGTAGTGAACATTACCTCCTATCTCAACATTTGACAACAAAGTCGTGAGTTCGACCTACTTGGTGGCTTAACCCGAAGTGGTTAAAAAAAAAAAAAATTCAATTTTTCTCCCTTTTCCTCTAGGACGGTCGATGGGCACCATAGGGACGTGAGCACGTACGATGCAAATTAGGGGCTACACAGAAATTGGGGCCCATTAAGTACTACAATTTCAATTTATTGGTTCATGTACTCCATAATGTATTGGTTGACAGTGGAGTGCTCGGGCCCACAAGTGAAACATAGACACCAACACGTGCTATGACGAGAAATTTGAGATCGATGAGAAAATATAAAATAAAATAAATAAATTTTTTTTTTTGACATTAATAAGTTGGTTTTGAGGTGAACTAGCCGGTTTATGATTTGAATCGTCCGGTATTGATGCTGAATTGACTTGTTCTTAAGCAAATTTAACAGGTTTTAAATACTCAACTTTGGCCTATGATCGAAATGATTTTCGATTTTTTCAATTGAATCAATTAATTTGTTTGGATTTTAATAACGAAGGTTAGTATTAAACCTTCCACTCCCCTAGCAGTCCAATCGCATCAACCGTAGGTTGCAGGAGTCGTTTTTCATAGTTGAGAAGTTGAGAAAAAATGGGTTGATAACGATTAAAGTTGATAGCTAAGGTTAATATTAAAGTTGATAGCTAAAATGTATGATTGAAAATGAGTTTGAAGAAATTATGTGGATTAAGTGGAAAAGCCACGTGGCGTCATATAATGAATTGCCTCCTGATAATTTACCGCGCATGAAATTATATTCGTTGGTAACCACGATATTCTTTTTCCCTTAAAAGCATCTTACTGACCGTTGAAAGTTAGATCCTTCAATAAACATTAATTAGTTAATATTATTAAATTTATTTATTTATTGTCGAATGATGTAAACATAAGTAAATAAATAAAATAAAATATTGGTTTACATGTTTGGAGCTGACGTGGAATCAATGTTGACACGCACTTTTGAGGTTTTGACCTTTTGATGACACTTTGTTCATCGAAATGGACAAAAGGTTTCATATGAATATATTGTTGGATTTGTATATATGTTACATTGTTGAGATAAATTTGAGATTGAGTTCATGATTCTTATTTTTAAAATTCATTCTAATCAAACATTTTTGTGGGATCATAATTTTTAATTCATCAATTTTTTATTAAAATTTATTTAAAATTTAATTTTAATTTGAATTAAACAGGATTCAAAAATGAATCTTTACCTTTCAAACGGTGGTTAGGGAGACTGACCAAAGCTGGACGAATTGGAGCTAACATGATCGAATCAATGTTCAATTTTCATACCAATGTGAAGAAAGTCTTACTGCTCTTGCCATTTTATTGTACAACGATACTATAGATATAAAAAAAAAAATCACAAAAATCATACAAATAGATACTTGACAAATTATCCTTAGAAGATGATAAAAATATAAAAAAGAAAAGCCATACAAGTGCTGTCAACGCAACATTTGTACAGTTTCTATCTGTTTTTTCTGTACTCGGAGAATAATTCGTTGCTGTAAGTCTATTCATATTCTTTGTATAATATCACTAAATCTATATTTTTATCGTACAATTTCTTAAGAAACAATTCACAAATTATGAAAGTCATTCATTAACAACTTGATGAATCGATCTACTTGCACGTCTTATTTTTACAGGCTTCTAATAACAAAACGCTAGACATGAAATTGAAGAGAAAAGTAATTCTTCTTACAGTTATCGTAGTGGACAATTATATTTGTGACAAGTGGCCTTAATTTTTGGATCATTGTCGATTTTACTAATCATTTTAAAACCTTATTTTGGATCACATCATTGCTCACATCACAAATGGGAATATAAGTTTGCAATATTTTTTTAGGAAAGAGACAGAAGGGAATTTTTTATAAAAAAATATTTTCATAAAGAAATAATTATGTAACTCATTAAAAGTGCTTTAGTTATGGTAATTGAAAAGGAAAAGATGTTAATCCTTTTTTATAGTTTGAACTCGTGGGGAAGACTTGGAATTGAAGATTTAAATATAATATCTGATTAAAATTAAAATTTTAAAAAATAATTATTGGATTTCCTATATAAAAAAAAATTTAAGATTATGTATGGTCGTACTAAAATGTAAAAGATAATAAGAAAATACACAATCATACTAGAACATAGGAGATAATAAATGTAAATACGCGTCAAGATTGATGATTTAAGTAGTTGGGCATATTTTACGAAACCTAAAAAAGACTCATATGTACGAGCAAAATTAATTGATCGTTTAACGAATAAAAAAAAAATTAATCCTCCCCAATTTTGAAGAGGATGGGGGTTATTTGGTTGCTTCTTGTTTACTTGGTGGGATTACAATAAATTTTCATAAAGATGAGTTCATGACAAAATAATTTCTTAATAAATTTGTCAAGGTGAAAATTGCCACCCCAATTTTATTCCTCACTATATGTAACTATCCATTTTGGATAAGGTTTGATCAAGACAAAGCAACTTTCCACTATCTTCAAAAGACAAAAAGATAGATTTTCCCTCACAATCTCAAGCTCCATATGTTTGAGGAACAAATGTCAAAATCCAAGAAAATTAACAATTATAAGCTAAATATGACTTAATTCATAGTATAAAATATTAGATTTGTAGGAGATATAAGACTAAGATGAATGGTATGGGTTTGATTGAAATGCAAATTTATTTTGCAGTCCATCTATGCTCCATAACCTTTCTTGAACATATATTAAATGAATTTGTTTTTTTTTAACCACATAGCATGTAAAGTTTTACATAAAACAAAGCTATAATATTCGATTTTAACATGGAATTATAAGTCAAGTAGAAATATCTTGACCACCATCGACAATAATGTGCTCTTATGTATTGATATTGTTATTTCCTACAATAACAAAGAGTGTGACAATTCAGGTGTATGTCCCCCTTCCAGCGTTCTTGCAAAGCTCGTGTATTTTCTCAACAATTGTAACAAATTGCTTAGTTTTCACAAATAGATGTATACAACGTGCTTTGATTTTATATTAAATGATAGTCTAATTACTTAAAATTTTTAGTGATTACACACATTTATTTATTCAAATTCACTATTTGACAATAGCAGCAACAACAAATAAACTAGAGTTAGTCTCATCGACACTCCCTCACATTTAAAAAATATCACCAACCTCCCTTATGTTGGAAAAATTAATAGTTGCAGTATAGTAAAGTGCAGAAAAATAAAACTTATCACCTCCAGGATACAACGATCAAATAAACCAATTGTGCAATAATCACAATTGATTTCCAGAACTCTCAAGTGTACTAAAAAAAATATGAAAAAACTGAATATAATATTTTTTTTCTTCAATAGAAAGATACAATTCATTTTTTTTGTGTTTTTCCTAATATCCAAATTGAAGTTTATATAGGTAGAGAAAAGATGAAACTGTCTCCACCATGATCCAACATTATTTGCAGTGGTAATGGGTTGTTAATACTGGACAGTTAAAAACAGTCATATTTTACTGGCTAGTTGACCCATTAAATAATTACGAAAATGATTAAAACAAAATTATTATTTTATTTGGATCAATAAAGCCCAATGCTCCAAGGCCCAATCAAAAACATTTTAATATAATGCATGAGGTGTGNATAATGCGTGAGGTGTGATTCGAACCCTCGACCTCCCACACAAATTCCACGTTTTCACCACTTTGGGCACTTCATCTGAATTTATTATTTGTTTCACATATTATATTTATATTATAAATATCTAACACCTTATTTCTAATTTTGAGTATCATTTACACCCCACTTGCCACTTTTAAGACTAATTAGCGATTAAGTATAAATTGTTAATACATAAACAGGCTTGAAGAACAATGCATAAAACTTCACATCATCTCTACAATTAATTTTGCCCTTTCATAAGTAAACGTATCAGTCTATTATCAAAAATCATTTACATTAATTAGTATGCTTTAACATCCATTTCATCAAGACTAACAATCATATCGTTCTTGAAATCATTTGTTGAGTTGAGCGAGTAATCCAACTGCAATGGAATCCAAGGATTTGCTCTATGAAACATTTTGTATACCACTACAATTGGATTGTTTACTGAAGTTAACAAATAATTTTATCAGTAAATAGGGACGACAACAGTACATGACGACCATCCCGTCCATATCATATCTAGAATTTTCAGGAGGAGGGGTTCCAGATTAATTAACTATTATTCTTTTAAATACAATTTAAATTGTAAAACATAAAACTTTTTTTAAAAAATAAATAAAAAATCGAGCGAGTTCATAGAATTCGAGTGAGGTCGTGTTCCCCATTCCCGTCCATTTACCATTAGGGGAAAGGTAATGTGGGGATCGAGAAAGAGTGAAACAAAGAAAAAAAATATGTGCACTATGAAGCTTAATGGAATGGGTGGTAAAATTTACCAATTAGTGTAACTAGATTTCACTAATACGAGTTGATATTTTTATGAAATGACGAAATTAAGGCAAAATAACTTTATATATTGTTTTCAAGTGCAATTTAGGTACTAACAACATATACTTAGAGCCTATGTTAGCCCTATTTCTGGTATAAAATGTATTTATGAATAGTAAATCAATGATGAATATTTCGTCAAAAAATAAGGAAAAATTTTGGGTTTATGTGTAATATTATTTATTGAAAAATGTGTGGTTGAAAAGAAGAGAGAAAATATGTATTTTGAAAAAAATGAGAATCAAACAAGCGCTTAATCATTAATCAGTCTTAAAGTTGCTATGTGGTGTATATGACATACTTAAGGCGCTATTTAAGCCACATTTTTAGGAGAATATATTTTATAATAGTTATTATGGGTCGAGAGGAATTTGATATAAAGAATTGTTTTGATTGACACAACATTAACACTCAAATACACAACATATGGATCTAATGGTCAAATTTGACCATACAAGTTTATGTGAAGGAAATTTATAATGGATGACATTTGCATATCTCGGCGTTTTGAACCATATAATGTTGCTGCTGGAATGAAACGCAGCCTCGGAACAGAATTCAGTTCTAAAGCATGCTTAACACGTAGTATTGAAATGTAGTATAATGACGATGTTATTGTTTTTTTTTTAATATTATTTAATTAACCTTCTAAAACATGCTCAGTACATAGCATTGAAATGAATTGAATCGTATAATGGTAATTTCTATTTTTTGTAAATATTATCTAATTTACCTTATAAAACGTGTCATCATGATATAGCAAAGGCCCAATAATTTCTTTATAAAAAATGTAGTAATAAATGCATATGCCATGCAAACACCACAACCTATGTGGTAACATAATGATTAACGAATTACTCCATGTGCTTTACACCTAATTATTCACCGACTTAAAGGCAGATTGGAAATTAAACAATTTAAAATCTTGCAAGGAAGTTGCTTGCAACTTGCAAATTGGTCATCCCCATAGTCAATACATAAAAGAATAAATACAGAATGTATGATGTATCTAAACTTGGAATTCATATAAATCTATATCTACAAAATAAATTGTTGTTAAGAGCGATTTAAATCAGTGAAGGTAAAAGTAAAGCAGTCATTACTATAGGAGAAGATTTAAAAAGAAACAAATTTTCATCCATATATAATTCTAAAATACTCCATAATATTCTAATGATTTTTTTATTTTTATCTTTTAAACAATTTTCACGTATTTGAGTGGCTTAAATTTGGACTTAAGTTCTCATTCATTCAAAATTGATTTCGAACAACTAAATTAACTGCAATAATCTACTCGTGCAACATAATACGTTCAACCTTCAAATCTACATCACCTAATACTTAGTCAAAAATTGATCAAAATCATGTTGGACGATATTTGGGATGTCTTATAACTCATTCGTTCATAGTTACGCGTTATATTGCACTAATAAGAATTATAAGAGTTCGTGTATAAATATTTCATAAACAAAGTTGGAATCAAGCTATATGTAAAGGGAAATTTTGCCGGAATATTTACAAATGCACACTTGTTAAGTTTTCATTCGAAGTTGGGGAAAAAAGAGAGGAAAACTTCCAATCAAGCAGCACCTGTAAAAATTCGAATAGAAAAAATCTTGTACACTTGATTTTTCCCATAAAACTTATATCATACCGTGAAAATCTCTCACTGCTCATTCGAAATTTTTAGAAATAAAGCTTATACTACGTACTCTAAAAAATCTCATTGATTACTTCCTTATTAAAGATAATAGTTAGAAGTATGAAAACATCAATCTCTTTGTATGTCATCGATATTTTAGGAAAAAAAATCAAAATTTTCATTGCCTTCAAAACTCTATCGTCTTACTTCTTTTCTACCTCCTAATCCCAATTATCTAACCACGTCTCTCTCATCCATTACAGATAAATTGTTTGTACAGACACCCAATGAAAATATGTATATTTCCTTGTAAAACTCCCCTATACATATAGTATTGTTTCATTCGTAATAAAGTCTTCTCAATGGGAGAGAAATTGTGATGGGATGGTCCGGGTGTGAACTAAAGAGTTAAAATGATGAACTTTAAGAAAAAATTAAGCTACTATATTTCTAAAATAATCTAGAAATAAGTCAAATGTAAACCTCCCTAAAAAATGTCATAAAAATTTTAAAACTCAATAAAAGTTTATTAAGGTAAAGGAAATCTTTTAGATTTCCTCTTCATCAACCAAATATGTAACTTACGATCTTTAATGATAAAAGATTTTCTTAATTCAATATTCTAAATTAAACTCATTTCATTTTGGAAGAAGGACCCAAAAATAATGGAAATAATTTACATTTACTTGCATTCAAGAAATGAAATTTCCACAGTTTTATGTATACTATAAGATTTCAGCTGGCGTGGGGTTATTTGACCTCATATATGAGCTGGATCCACACTGAAAAGAGTGTCCCACTATCAATGTAAAAAATTCAGAAATAATCCAAAAAACTCCCAAAGAAAAAATCGTTCAGGAAGCACATAAGCACAAAACGATGTCTTTAATCTTATATTCTTACATATACACAAACATATATAGCAATTTTTATCCTCTTTTCTCCACTTTTTCTTGAACCCAACAAAACATTAAAAGAGTTTGAAATCTTGAAATTCCATTTAGTCTCCTTTTTCTTCTTTAATATTATTTCTTGGAGGGTGTTGTAATCAGAAATTATACGCAGTAGAAAGTTAGGAGTTTTGGATTATTTGGTTTAGATTTTCCATCTGGGTTCATGTATTTGTGGAAGTTGAAGAAAAAATGAATCTTGGCGGCTCACAAGCAGTGAAATCCATGTCTGTACCAAGTTCAAGTGTTTCTCGGAAGTCCGGTGATGGAGTCTCCGACCAGTTTCCGGCGGGTCTCAAAGTACTTGTTGTGGATGATGACCCTACTTGTCTCATGATCTTGGAGAGGATGCTCAAGATTTGCCTCTATGAAGGTACGCACAACAAACACACACATACGCGTGTGTAAATTTTGTTCAAAGAATTGTTCATTTCTTGGTTTTTTTTTTTTTTTTTTTGCAGTAATCATGTTATTTTGAAGTTGAAATCTGTATATCTTTCGTTTTTCTGTGGGTTTTGTATGATTGTTCACGAAATAGATCTTAAATGAGAAAATAGATTTTTTTCTGTTTTAACTTGTTCGGATTTTCCTTTTTTGAATTCATAATATGTGTTTGACTAGAGGAAAGAGAATTTAATCAATTAATGGAGATCAGTTCGTGATTATGTAATATGGAGATTGTGGAATTTCATGTTCTGTAGAGAAAAAAGCATATTGAAATCAAGAATCCAGATGGTTGACTTTAGATCTCATGCCAAAATTATAATGTTAGAAATGCCTGTTTTAGTAGATGTATTGTCAAATTTTCAATCTTTATGCTCAAATCTTTTCTTATTGGTGGGTGCGCATATTTCTGGACTGGGAAATGTTTTCCATAATTCTTTAGAGGGCTGATCTAATTGTAACGGGGAATTTCAGTTACCAAGTGCAATCGGGCAGAGCTTGCATTAAATTATCTCAGGGAAAACAAGAATGGTTATGACATTGTTATAAGTGATGTTCACATGCCAGACATGGATGGTTTCAAACTTCTTGAGCATGTTGAATTCGAGATGGACCTTCCCGTTATTAGTAAGTTTCCTGATTCATTTGTTTCAGACTACGTTCAACCTGAAACCAGAAATTACCTGTTTCTTGTAAACTTGTCTTTATTTTGATATTTGGTTGTGTGGTTGTTAGTGATGTCTGCGGATGATAGCAAAAATGTTGTGTTGAAGGGGATTACTCACGGTGCGGTGGATTATCTCATCAAACCGGTTCGTATTGAGGCACTGAAGAATATATGGCAGCATGTGGTTCGCAAAAAAAAGGTCGAGTACAAGGGGAAGGAGTTTGAACAAGCAGGAAGTGTGGAAGATGGAGAACAGCAGCAAAAACTACATGAAGATGCTGAATATTCGTCTTCAGCCAATGAGGGGAGTTGGAAAAATCCGAAGAAAAGAAAGGATGAGGAAGATGAAGCAGAAGAAAGAGATGATACATCTACATTGAAGAAACCACGCGTGGTTTGGTCAGTCGAGCTCCATCAGCAGTTTGTCTCCGCTGTTAAGCACCTTGGACTAGACAGTATGAATATTCTCCAACCTATTTTTTTTCTCTGACCGTTTTGTACACTGTGTTGTCCTAAATGTTTTCCTTCAATTTGGTACTATTTGTTTGTTTCTCGTGTCATTGATACTTTGTGTACTTCTAATCTTTTGAGATAGGTTGTGCAAAGTTCATTATTTTATCGTATGTTGTCTTTCTTTTCATACGAAGCAACTAAAAGTTGGCTTGAAGTGACTGATAGGTGGTGTGGAGGTTATTCCTCATACGTTGTATGAGTGTTTGTTGATCTTGAAAATGGATTTTACAGTATTCAGAAATTGGAAATCTCTTCAAAATGCATTTCTTTGTTTTAAAATATTTGATAAAAGAGTAGTTCATCAAGTTCTGTTGTAGCCATCTTAATATTCTCTAATAGAATGTGCTATTATTTGTATTTATATGTTCGGGAGCATGAGCTGTTAATTCTTCAATGAATGCCCATTTGGTAAAGCTCTTTTCAATTTTTAGAGTTAGTCTTCAAATAATAAATGGCCAACTAACTTATAACAAATCAAAATAACGTGTTTAATTTGTTTCATTGCCTCGGAAGTCATGAACTTTTGATTTCAATATTACTTATTGTACTTTCTTTAAATACATAAATCTATACATTTCATACTGTGGAAAATTCCTTTAGAATCTAGTTACTTTTGCTTATTGGAAATTGTGTTCTCGAATATCCTTCCACTGTCGAACATCTGTGTTCCTTGTATATGCAATTCTGACCAAGAATGTGAATGTTATTCATAGGATAATTTTGAATTTAGCAATTTTCCTTTTCCTGTGTAAGTCTGCTATCATATAAGCTCTCATATTCATTATGTTCGAACTCAACGAATGATTGCAGAGGCTGTTCCTAAGAAAATCCTGGAATTAATGAATGTCCCTGGGCTTACAAGGGAGAATGTTGCGAGCCATCTTCAGGTTGGACAACATTTTTCCTTCCACTTAATCAGATCCTTGCTCGATTTAGATCTTCGTCATTTACTTGTATATGTTTTCATCTTTAGACCTGTGATTCACTTCTCTTGGAAGATTCTAACTTTAGCAACCTTATTGATGCAGAAGTATCGTCTTTATCTTAGAAGGCTAAGTGGCGTATCACAGCATCAGAGTGGACTCAATAATGCATTTATGGGACCCACAGATGCAACCTTTGGGCCAATGTCTTCTTTCAACGGGCTTGATCTTCAAGCTCTTGCTGCTTCAGGTCAGCTTCCACCACAAAACCTTGCTACAATCCAGGCAGCTGCACTTGGTCGGGCTACAAACAAATCACCTGTACCGGTTCACCTAGTTGATCAAAGAAATCTTTTCAGCTTTGAAAGTCCCAAGTTAAGGTTCGGTGAGGATTCACAACAACTTAACAATAATAGCAAGCAAATCAACTTGCTCCATGGTATCCCGACAAATATGGAACCAAAGCAACTTGCCACTTTACGTCAATCTGGACAATCCTTTGGGAACCGTAACATGCAATTTCACTCTCAGTCAAGCCAAACTGGCTCTCTACTGACACAGATGTCTCAATCTCAGTCTAGGACACCAGTATTAAATGAAATCAGTGGTAGCCATGTCTCGACTCTTCCATCGTCTCTAGCTCGGNTGATAGGTTGTGTGGAGGTTATTCCTCATACGTTGTATGAGTGGTAGTTGATCTTGAAAATGTATTTTACAGTATTCAGAAATTGGAAATCTCTTCAAAATGCATTTCTTTGTTTTAAAATATTTGATAAAAGAGTAGTTCATCAAGTTCTGTTGTAGCCATCTTAATATTCTCTAATAGAATGTGCTATTATTTGTATTTATATGTTCGGGAGCATGAGCTGTTAATTCTTCAATGAATGCCCATTTGGTAAAGCTCTTTTCAATTTTTAGAGTTAGTCTTCAAATAATAAATGGCCAACTAACTTATAACAAATCAAAATAACGTGTTTAATTTGTTTCATTGCCTCGGAAGTCATGAACTTTTGATTTCAATATTACTTATTGTACTTTCTTTAAATACATAAATCTATACATTTCATACTGTGGAAAATTCCTTTAGAATCTAGTTACTTTTGCTTATTGGAAATTGTGTTCTCGAATATCCTTCCACTGTCGAACATCTGTGTTCCTTGTATATGCAATTCTGACCAAGAATGTGAATGTTATTCATAGGATAATTTTGAATTTAGCAATTTTCCTTTTCCTGTGTAAGTCTGCTATCATATAAGCTCTCATATTCATTATGTTCGAACTCAACGAATGATTGCAGAGGCTGTTCCTAAGAAAATCCTGGAATTAATGAATGTCCCTGGGCTTACAAGGGAGAATGTTGCGAGCCATCTTCAGGTTGGACAACATTTTTCCTTCCACTTAATCAGATCCTTGCTCGATTTAGATCTTCGTCATTTACTTGTATATGTTTTCATCTTTAGACCTGTGATTCACTTCTCTTGGAAGATTCTAACTTTAGCAACCTTATTGATGCAGAAGTATCGTCTTTATCTTAGAAGGCTAAGTGGCGTATCACAGCATCAGAGTGGACTCAATAATGCATTTATGGGACCCACAGATGCAACCTTTGGGCCAATGTCTTCTTTCAACGGGCTTGATCTTCAAGCTCTTGCTGCTTCAGGTCAGCTTCCACCACAAAACCTTGCTACAATCCAGGCAGCTGCACTTGGTCGGGCTACAAACAAATCACCTGTACCGGTTCACCTAGTTGATCAAAGAAATCTTTTCAGCTTTGAAAGTCCCAAGTTAAGGTTCGGTGAGGATTCACAACAACTTAACAATAATAGCAAGCAAATCAACTTGCTCCATGGTATCCCGACAAATATGGAACCAAAGCAACTTGCCACTTTACGTCAATCTGGACAATCCTTTGGGAACCGTAACATGCAATTTCACTCTCAGTCAAGCCAAACTGGCTCTCTACTGACACCGATGTCTCAATCTCAGTCTAGGACACCAGTATTAAATGAAATCAGTGGTAGCCATGTCTCGACTCTTCCATCGTCTCTAGCTCGGCCCATATTGTCGCAGCCGCTCCCTAGCTCTGTCTTGCCACGAAATGGAATTGAAAATGTTCGTGGAGGAACACTCGGTTCAGTTTCACAGCCCTCTCCGGCTCTAGATTTTTCCGTAAATCAGGGGAATGAGTTTCCGGGCAACAGTTTTCCTCTCATGAGTAATTCAGGTATACCGATCCTCACCTCTAAAGGGATGCTGCAAGAAGAGGTTAACTTGGAAATGAAAGTGCCTAGAGGTTATCTTCCTAACTATGACACTTTTGATGAGCTGAATCAGAATAGAACTCAAGATTGGGGTATGCAGAATGTTGGATCAACCTTTGATGTGTCTCAGCAGTCTAACATACAAGGGAGCTTAGATGTATTACCATCAATTTTTGTTCAACAAGGGTTTTCTTCTAGCCATAAGAGTGACCAAAGCAGGAATGCATCTGTTAGTAAGGCAGCCTTCTCAGCTGGGGACGGTAGAATTGGTAACACTTCAAACCCTTGTCACCAACTTAACTTGTCTCCGGCTGATGTCTCACAAAGGATCAAGTCTGAAAGACTGCCAAATATGGGCCTCCAGAATACCTTCTTTCCTGAACAGTTTGGTCAAGATGATCTCATGAGTGCACTTCTCAAGCAGGCAAGTCTCTTGACTTCTAAACCTTGGCAAAAAATATTATGATTGGTAAAGCATATAAAGTTTTATTTTAAGTAAATTAGTAAGTTTGAAAATCATTAATCTTTTATTGGTCTATTTACTTGTGTTAAGTAAGAAAAAAGTATGCTTAGCCAAACATGCCTGTAAATGATTGCGTTCATGAACTAATCCAGGCATTTTCTTATTATAGCAGCAAGAAGGCACAGGAGCTGTTGAAAGCGAGTTTGGATTTGATGGATATCACTTGGATAATCTTCCTGTGTAACACATCTCACTGCTGTAACTTATCGTATTTAGCACTTTCATGTAGTCACAGTTCTGATCAAAGGCTGAAGATTCAGTTTCTGCTTCCAGAAGTAGGAATTTAGCTGCATTATTCTGGTGTCGATAGCAAGCTGTGTTTATGTCTTTTGAAATTATAATGCAAAGCATGATGCTCAGTCAGGTGGATCAGCTACGATTGAAGATGATGAAGGGAAAATGTGCAAACGCCAAATTTTGACAGCTTTTAGAATAGGCGATTGTAGTAGGAACAGTATTATTTTCAGGAACTTGTGAATTTTCCTCGTTTGCGAGTGCCAGTCTATTTCTCTCTGCAAACTTGAGTTTGCTCTAACTCAAATAAAACAAATGTTTATTTTCCAGAATTTGGATGCTGTGTATAGATTTGATTTTGAATTCAAGAAACTAGCCTTGTCGCTCTTTCATTTTTTTCACTTCTACATCATGCTTACTTTGTTGATATGCTGATTATTCATACTTGGTACCAGTGATTCCATATAAACAGAAACAGTCCACAATCACACACGTCGAATTCCACTATGCATCGCTTATACTTCTGGTTAGAAAGCTTAAGCGGATCATGCGTGCATGTCCTTCAATGCCACAATGAAGTCTGAAGTATGTTGCAATAAAATCGTCTAAACGTACAATCAGAATTACACTCGAAAGAAGAAAATCCTGCGAATGCAAAATAATGTTTTCAAAATACGAAAAGTTATGTCAATCTAACACAGGGTATGTTACAATAACAACTTATTTTCTTATCAGCAATCATCGGTTGAAGCGCTAAAAATCCCCCGACCTGTCTAAAATTCCTTGAAGAACAAGAATTATCTATCATGTCATGAAAAGAATGAACAAATTGAGGGCTATTAAACAATGGCTATTGACGCATCGCCAAGAAAACTGCAAAGGCCAAGATGACATGTATCATAACAGATGAGCCGAATCTATGAGAACTGCTTTTGGGAAGTACTTTGGGCAATGAACATTCTTCCCCGTTGAAGAAAACTTTTGTTGGAAATCCATCACCACGGGGAATATCTACTCCTGAGGTCAACTTCTTTGTGAATGAAATTACAGATTGCTGCTTTCCGGGAACTCTGGGATCCTTCTGTGGGTTAGCGCTATCTGTTTCTGCCACGAGATAGTTCAAGCCAGGGAGGCCTTGCATGAAAATTGTATTGTTGACACCATTCAACGTACTTCCATTGAAGGAGTAGACTGCTTCAAAACCTGGAGCTGCTTTGTCCAATTCAATTGCAGTAAACCAATCGACAAAAGGAATTTCGTCCCAGTTAAAGATTGTAATCCTTGCAGACCATCCACCTCTGTAGTCTGTGAACAAATGCCAGTTGATGCTAACACCGCAATTATCACCACATGGCAGAGGGTTTGGCACTGGGAAATGATGAAGATCGGCCCAAGCTGTGGATAAAGTAGTTCGATTCTCAAACGGGATGAGAAACGCCTGAGATGGAAGAAGAAGAGCCGGAGACTTAGTACTACATGTGCGATCAGTATTAGCAGGACAACCGCAGGCACATGTAGGACATGGGATGATAGATTCATTGTAATAAGCAGAAAACGATACACAGCATCGAGGGCTCACTCCCTTTGGTTTCGTAATATTGCAGACAACTTGCCAGCTTGCCATTGCAGCAGTATCTGACAATAACCCGCTCGGGTCCGGATATTGGCTGGGACTGACTCGGACGGGCGGTCCACATTTATAACTGGGATTCAGTCTGCCGGAGATCTCCCAATTCTGTGGTGGAGAAAGCATGGAGCGATTAAGATCTGGAGGCATTTTGAAAACATTGATCTGGAATGCTGATATCGACTTGCTCGGGTCCATTGCAGGTGGCAAGATTGTCCCATTCCGACAACAAAAAGGTATCATTCCTAGCTTCGTATCATTTGTTTTCGCTAAAGGCAGGTCGACTATCGTTGGCCTCCTGTCACAATTCAATGCAGTGGAAAAGTCGAGGTCCTTGTAGAACTCACCCTGTTTACCGAAAACACACTTTGATGTATCTACCACGGAGGGATAGGCTCCTTTCATGGCGAAAATGAACTCGTCCTTCATCCAATCCCAGCTTAACTGCCAGTTATCAAGACGGCCAAGTGGGTTATGATTTGCAATAGTAACCTGCGCCCAGTAATTCGATTCATATGTTCTGATTACATCGTACATTATAGTGAGGTCACCATCTTGACGTGGTAGAAATTCTTTGTCCAAGGTAACATTCGACTTGAACTTTGGATCTCTGGTGCAACACACTTGCAATACACTCTTTCCTGTAAGAAAAAGAAAAACAACCTCATAAATTATGCATTTAAAAATGACAAGCTAAATTCATGGTCATCATATTGATCATACTAAACATGCACTAAAAGCATAAACATGAGCAAGATACGATAACTTTAGAAAGATCTTAACGTTATCCCAGATAACATGCAAAAAATTTAGAAAGAACCGTGGACAATACATCATATTCTTCAGCTCAAGAGTAACCTCAAAAGACTTATCATCCATAAAACAAACCCTCCAAAAACAATATCACACTGAACGAACTCCCATGGACTCCCCTTCTTCAACTTATGAACAAACTCCCATGGACTCGAATAAGATTATTAAACCGAACCCCCCAAAAACAATAATTCAATTCCTATCACTTAACACAAAAGTCCCAATGAGATAGCCTTTTCTTGATATCACACTGACTAGTCAACCAAAACTCCAAGCTTTATTTTCTCACGCTTTAGATCCCTCAAATTTAGATCAAATTCAGCTCATTAAAAACATTTAGTAAACCACATTATTCAAAAAAATTCTACATTTTTACATCTCATCGAGCAGAAGATCAAGAGATGATACTAGGTCCTGCAGCTCGACAATATGATGATAAAAAGCTTAACACTATACACCAACTCCATCAAACTACGATATCAATTGAAAAATAAATAAATTTTAGTTTATATACTTTCCATATCACAAAATAAAAACTCAGCCAGAATATCCAATTTTCAGAGTGAAATAGAGAATAAAAAACTCAAAATTAAAATAAATGTAGAGAATGGCATTACCTTGATTAGAGGGTTTTGGGCAAACCCACCCATCATTCACCAATGAAATGTTAACGGGCAAAGGAACATCCGGAGCCCCGACTCCGAACTGGGTCCCTACCAAATCGACCTGGACACTCATCTGGGTCAAGTCCCCCGCGGTTTCAATACCCGTCTTCAGATCCGAACTCGGGTAACCCGCAAAAATCGACCCGTTTCCCACATTCGCCGGAAGCGAAGTGCCATCTGCAAGCACCACATTCGATGCGGATACCAAGTACTCATCATGCTGAAACCCGACAAAGACCCGCCATGACTTGAGCTCTTCCAAGTCATTATTCAGTACAAAGAGAGTGGATTCGAATCTGTAAGCCTGGCGTGTCGGGCCCGACTTGAGAGTAGGGGGTAGGATTTTGCCGGTTTTATAAGTATAGGAGAGAAATATTCCGTTGCAAGAATCAGACGCCGGTGCTGGCACTTTTTCTGGCCTCGTGGTTTGCGCCCGGGTTTGACCCGAAATGAGCAGAATAAAGAGGAAAAGGAAAAAAATGGTCGTTGCTGCCATGTTTCTTGAATGTGAGCGTGTCTCAGTTCAAACACAGATCAAATGTATAAATACATAAAATTAGAAAAAGACAGAGAAAAAACTTTTCTTTTTCTCTTTCTATATCCAAGTGTGTGCATATATTATAGATACATACAGAAGGCGTGTAGTGTAGATGCGTGAACAGAGTGGTAAGAGAAGGTGGGTGACGCGGACACGAAAAATGGAAAGGAGACAGCTTAGGCTTCGCTTAGAGAAGGCTGTAATGTTTAGCTTTGTTTGTTGGGTACAGGTTTATTGGGGTAGGAAATCCGTTGGAATTTCTCTTGAATTTTGAATGTTCCGTGCACATTCGACAAAAATGCTAGGTCCCATGTATTTATTTTAAAATTCATTTTCAATTATAAATTTTTTAATAAAAAAATATTTTTCATCACATCAATAATTTTTCATTACTTTTTAATCATGTATTTTTCATCATATCACTATTTAAAATACATTATTTCATCAATAATTTACATCAAACAACATCGATTCTTAATATTTTCAATTTTTGTAGATTTTATCTTAACATTCAATATGTGCCAACGACGTCTCTAATTTTTCAAAAATATGCAGATAAGGTTCAAACTGACGAAAATCATCAATTTAACCGTTAATTAACCAAAAAAAATAATTTTGACCAAATTTGATAAGGGCAAAATGACAATTTAGTTAATTTCATATTTTGAAAAATCAAAAAAGATCAGAAAACTTCTTCTTCTTCGACGAACCCTACCAGAAACAACCATCACCGTCACCTTTGACTCACACTGCCACCACAACTCCACAGCTCCGACACCCTCCATCGCCACCTTCCAGCCCACCCCACAATTGCCACTATAAATTTGAAAATAAATCGAGAAAACTCACTCCATACTCGAAAATCAAATCAAGAAAACTCGCCCACTGTTGAACAACAGCCATCGTCACCACCCACACGATGCCACACCTAAATCAATACCACAACCATCCCAAACCGCCAATAGCCTCTACAACGAAAACTCATAGCCGAGAATGGAATTGTTGTCAAATCATCTCCAATTTCGATACCTCAAAATCGACACCAAAGATCTAAGAATCGGATCTTCACCAATCACCCAATCACTAGTGATTGTCAAATCTCCACACAACCACAATCAAATATCTTAAAATAAAAAATGAAACTCAAAACTATTATAAAGCTTTAACAGATTCATGAAAGAAAATTTTGATATGGGCTGTGGCCACGACCTTTTAGTGACGATGTCAACATTGTGATGTGCTTGTGGCAGCTGGCCTTTGGATGGCGATTTCGACCACCAATGTGGGTGGGAGTGGGGAAGAATGGGAAGGTAAATCCACTGGCTTCTCATAAGAGTGGAGTGGGGTGGGTGGGGTAAGGCAGGTAGGTAGGTAGGTACATTTTTTTTCCTTTTTAATTAATTTATATTAAATTTGTGGAGTTACTATTTTACCCTTACGAAATTTGATCACACTTAATTTTTTTGGTCAATTAATGATCAAATGGATGGTTTCCATCCAAACGGACCACATCTTCATATTTTTGAAAGGTTGGGGACGTTCATTGGTACAAATTGAAGGTTATGATAAAGTCTGTAAAAATTGAAAAAATTAGGGACCGCGCTGCAATTCTCCCTTTTTTATATAGAACAATGCTAGCCAATCACGGAGAAGCAACTGTCTCCCTATATTAATTTTGTGAAACTATTTCTGTGCTTAGAAAAATATTTTTCTTTATATCATTTTTCACAGTTTGCCATATAACAATATATCATCGGGCAGTTTAAAAAATTAAACAGTTTATTTTTCTCAAGTCATTTTTTTAACAACACATCAAATATCATACTTGATGTACACTCCAAGTGTATATATAGCATTTTTGTTCTTCAAATTAAGTCATGTTTGATAGAAATTAAAATTTATATTTTAATCTAAGTCAAAGTTAACAATTAATTTTTACCACACATTTTATGCGATCCACGACTTTTCATCTACATATTTTATCAACTTTTATCAAAATTTCAAAAATAAAATAAAATAACCAATTTTAATCCCCATTAATCAGGGCTAAATTTTGTCTATAAAAATAATTTATTCATTTGAATTTTAATCTAAATGAAAGCCAACGATTAATTTCAATAACAAATTTTAAGGAATTTTGAACCACACATTTCATTAACTTGTATCAAAATATACTAAAAATCTAATTTAATCTCTATCAAATTAAACTATGCCCATGTTTAGTTTGAATTAAAATACAACTAAAATCTCAAGTCAAAGTTAACAATTAATTTTAACCACACATTTCATGTGACCCACAATTTTTCAATCACATTTCATAATTTTTTATGAAATCTACTAAAAATCTGATATTAATCTCTACCAAACAGGAGCTATGTATGCATAACAAAGATAAGATTAAGATAGGTTGTACTGGACTAGATCTTGAACCTTTTTTTATTAGGGAACAATACATATACCAAGTTTTTACTATACATCATTTCAATTTTAAGAAACAAGATTTAAACATTCAAAAGTCTGGTATTGTATATATAGTCTATATAAATTAGATTCTATTAAATTACATCCTGAAATCAAGTGTTTAGATACCATTTCAAATAGGACTCTCGAAAAGAACAAATCGTGTCGACCGAACAAAAGAGAAAACCCAAACTCTTATCTATCCAGAGCAAGAATTCTCGATTATCACCGTCGAAATTTGGTTGATTGAAAATTATCGGACTATTGAGATCACAAATTAAAAATTATCGTCATAGTATATCATGATTTTTGAATTCAATGGCCACAAATGAGGTGATAGTAGAAGTAGCAAATTGAGAAAGGTGATAATCTCGAAGTAGTTTTGAAGGATTTCAAAGTCACAATTGGTGGTGTAAATATTGTATTGTTGCTGTATTTTCCTATTTTTGAATCGATGAAACAATATTGAAACTTCAATCGTGAGTTTTTGTGACGAAAATTAAAAAAATCCATTGGCTTGTAAACTCTGATATTGAAAAGATTTGTTGACCTATGAACTGTGAGTTGTTATGACGGATATTGAAAAGAACCATTATTACCTATTATATTGATTCAATAGCCTTTGACCAATTTTCTCTGATATGTGACCAGATGATATGGATATGTGACTTATGCATCATGACGTATGACATGTGAATCGATACATGTGACATATGACCTGTAAATAGTTACCTGTGATATTGATCTAATTACATGTGACCTATAAATTCTTATCTATGATATTGGTACAATGGTCTGTGACCAGCTCTCTTAGATATGTGACATGAGGCATTGATCTATTACTTAAGCAATATGATATGGGACCTGTGAATTGTTACCTGTGATATGAGACCTGTGAATTGTTACCTGTGACCTATAACATATGAACTGTAACATGTGAACTTGAATATTTGATATGTTATTCGTGCATAAAGACTTGTGACATATGATCTGTGATCAGTTAATTTTGATCTGTGACTTACATAATATGACCTTTGACTTGTTAAATATGTCGTGTGACATATGAAGTGGGACCTATGACTAGTTCTATTTGATCTATGGTCTGTGAACATTGATCTGTGATCAATACACAATGACCCGTGACCTATTACCTGTGATCAATACACAATGACCCGTGACCTATTACCACCACAACCACAACCACCGGCACCATCACCAATTTCATATCAACTAGTCATTGTGCAAAGGTAATCGGCACCACCACCACTCCATCATTAACACAAATTATAAAATTAATTGGTTACAATTATTTCTTGATCACAGATTATCAGATTAATTATTCATAACTTAATAAATTGTGAGTTAGAATTACAAATTTAGTCATCATCACACATTTTTTAAGGTCACATATTATTTATTGATTACAAGTTAATCCAATCATCTAAATCATTGGTCACAAACACTCTTTATCACATCTCACCCCACTTCGCCACTAACACTAACTGAACGCCACACCACCTGCACCACCATCATTTGTGGGCACACTATCTCACCACCATCTCCATTGTCAGATCCACCTGCACCATCACCAATAAAAACCACCTCAAAACCCCAACAATACCAAAACATGGAAATCACCATCACTACCACTGCCACCACCAGTCCAACAACCAATAAAAACCAAAATATAGAGAGCGCGCCGCTGCAGAGGATCGATCACCAACAGATTTGAGCTTCACTGTGAAGCTCTGCTGATCGTCATTGCAGTGACATTCGACAATGGTCCATGTGTGAGAGATAGGGTAGAGAGAGACGAGAGATGATGAGAGAATGAAGAAGAGGAAGATGGGATGGGATGGGATGTGATGGGATGGGATGGGGTGGGGTGGGAGTATATAAATTAATTTATAATATTATTATTAATGTTAAAATCTGGAATTTAACCTAATTTTTTTAAATAAATCATAAACTTGATTTTTGACATTGGATGTTAAAAAACATAGGTGTCTATAATTTCACTTTTTATTTAGTTGGACTTTGGGTCTTCAACTTTAAAAATTACTTATTATTATTATTATTACATTACTCTAATATGTACTGAATTAAAATTACTTATTTGATTTAAGGGAAGATTTCATAATTAAGAGGTTTAGTTTTACCAATTTCAAATTTAAGAGATTATATATAAAATTTCAAATCTCGGAGTTTTTTAAATTTTATTTATAAATTAATTAATNTATTAAGATCATAATTCCATATAATTTGGTCACAAATTCCATATAATCGATCACATATTATTAATTGGTCACAAATCACAATTTTCATATGTCACAAATTATTTTACAAATAATTCAAAATTTTTATAGATCACAATTTGTTCATCGATCGCAAATAAAAAATTTATAAGCCACAATTTATTCATCGATCCCAAATCAATCAAATTAATAAGTCACATATTATTCATTGGTCACAAATCACAAATTTTATATGTCACAATTTTTTTACGGTCACAATTCAAAAAATTTATAGGTCACAGATTACTTCTCGATCACAAATCAAAATTTTTATAAGTCACAAATTATTTATCGATCACGAATCGAAAATTTTATTGGTCACAATTCATTTATTCACTGCAAATTATCAAATTAATTGGCCACAATTAATTTCTTGATCACAACTTATCAAATTATTGGTCCCAACTTATTTTTCGATCACAAATCAAGAATTTTATAAATCGCATATTATATCTCGATCACTAATCAAAAATTTTATATGTCACAAATTATTCATTGATCACAAAATTAAAACTTTTATTGGTTACAACTCATTTATTCATTGCAAATTATCAAATGAATTAGTCACGATTAATTTCTCGATTACATCTTAATAAATTGTGAGTTACAATCACAATTTTTAGGTCACATATTATTTATTTGTCATAAATTAACCAATTATTGATCACAAACAACACCACACCCCACCCCATCTCATCCCACCCACGACCACCGTCGTCACCACCGCCACAACCACCGCCACCAACAAATCAAATCCAAAATCGCCAGCACTCCACAACTGCCATCACCTTACAGCCATCGTCATTGACGCCACCACCACCACCACTACCAGATCCAACATACACATCTTCACATACTTATTAACAAAAAACCATCACGGTTCCAATACCCCACCATCCCTGCCAATTCCGCCACCATCACCGTGATCAACCACCACACATCGTTGCTGCTAGATCCACCGCCATCATCAAAACCACCTCACCAGCACCGCCACACTAACAAAACGGATAAAAAAACCACGCATCACCACCACCTCAACAGATCCAATCGACTGAGAGCACCGCAACACCATCCAAAATCGAATCCTGTCAACTATGGACACGACGACATCATCGCGATGACTGGAAACCACCAACACCATTAGTGCGTCGAACCTTACCAGATCCAACCACAACCACACATTACTACCACCACATCACCAAAACCATCGCTACTATCACAACCACACATCACCACCATCTTGCCCGATCTAATCGACGGAGATCATTGCGTCACTATCAACACGCCATCAGCGCTACCGCGAACACCAACACCAAATCGCCGCTGTGCAACGACGAACGGCAACGGGTTGGCTGCTCATAGAAGTTGTCCAGTGCGGGTTCGTCGCTCATGGCAACTGTTAAGCGCGATTGGCTTCCTCGCCTCGTCTGCACTCGTCAATAAAGAAGAAAAAATGGGTAGAAAGAGAGTGAAAGATGAAGACAATGGTCGGTGAAAAAGAGAGAAATAAAAAAGAAAAAATGAAATAAGAAATGATAGAAAGAGAATGGAAAGAAAAAGAAGAAAGAAAAAATGAAATGGGTATGAAATTTAATTTTATAATATTATAATTAATATTGATTTATCTGATTTTTGTATAAATATACTTTAAATCTGATTTTTGAAATGATAACTTAAAAAATCTGATTTCATGTAATTTTCACTTGATTTAATTGCCTTTATTCTAAGCCTAGAATGAACAAAAATACCAATATAGACCATCAAGAGAAAGACTGTTATGTCCAGTGGATCAAGTCCCGTCAAATGTGGGCTGGCCGATCAAGAACTCGTCCACTATCCTTCTTATATGAACCATGCTACAAATCCAGGCTCAAATCTTGGTGGGACATGTGTCGAAGCTTGGTTGGACAGTTTGAAAATTTAAAACAAGAACAACCAATCATTTTCTAACAAATTAGTCTGTCTCCTCCTTCCCTGATTTTCACCCTGGCTAAGTGGTTTTACCCTCTTAGTATGAACCATGTTACAAATCCAAGCCTAAATCCAGGTGGGACACGTGTCGAAGTCTGGTTGGACAGTTTGAAAATTAAAAACAAAAATAGTCAATCATTTTCTGACAAATCAGTTTGTCTCCCCCTTCCCTGTTTTTCACCCTGACTAAGTGGATTTACCCTCTTAGTATGAACCATGCTATAAATCCAGGCTCAAATCCATGTGGAACACGTATCGAAGCCTGGTTGGACAATTTGAAATTAGGATACAATTATTACATATTTTTTCGAATTCAGCCGTTTGCTCCCAAATGAGCCTCAAACTCAGATTATTGACTTGGTAAAACTTTACTCTTGGTCCATATTCAATGCTAATATTGATTGTACTAAAAAGGTTGTTACATAAACTAATCTATAATATATTAAATATGAGTGTAAATTATTTTTTGGACGATTTTAATCCCTATTATAATTCAATTATTTCAATAATATCTTACTTTTCATTTTTTAATATGTAATAAATACTATAAAATTCTTATCATTTATGAATTTCGTGTTATTAATTCTCAATTAATTTAACATTCACATTAATTTAGACTCGATGAATTTTGATCTACATTAATTTAGAGTTATTAGAGATAAATTTATCTACATATATCTAAGAATTTTAATGAGTGCTTAAATTCATGTATTAGTAATTAATTCTTCATACCAAATGTGCTACAAAAAGATTGTTTATTTGTAGTATTTCATAATCACAAAAAATTTGAATTATAGCCCCCAAAGGCATGGCGCAATTGTAAAGAATAAGTGTTCTCCATGGAGTATCGGAAGTTCGGATTCCAGCGGCACCTGAAAGGCAACATTTATGTTGCAAGATAGATGTCTTGTGGTGACAAAATTATAGTGCGCTTTGTCGTCCTTTCGGGGTTTCTGTCCTCACGTCGTAAAGGGAGGTCAACATGGAGGAGAACCGCTTCCCAAATGTCTGATCTAAGTGTGCATAAGATGACCGCATCCAAATTTACCTAGATGGCTAATCAGGGGAAAAATGTCGCCACTCCCCAGGATTAATCGAGCGAAACTCGAACACTCGAGTTAAAAAAAAATGAATTATAGAAGTTTAGTTTTGAGAGTACAATTTTCTTCGCTTAAATTTATATCCTAAGTTTTATTTTCTTTAGTCCGTGTAGCAAATGTTGTACAAAAATGTTGCTTATTTGTAGTATTTCATCATCACAAAAAATTTGAATGGTAGAAATTGAGTTTTGAGAGTATAAATTTATTCTTTTAAATTTTCGTGCTAAATTTTATTTTCTTTAATTCGTTTGAGACTCATCAAATCCTTCCAACCAATTGGTATCAAATATTAATTTTTACAGCACTTATAAAATATTTTGAAATAACGTGTATTGCACGTTCAACTCTAACTAGTGTTTATAAAAGTTCTATAATTATGTTTATCTAATACGAATGAGAAAAAAGGTAGTCATTGTCAAAAAGAATAGTGTAGATGTTGAGATACTTCTCAATGGAATGAGTCATCATAATAACTTGAAGCATCTTCAATGCAAAAAAAGGTTTCTACTACTCCCCAGAGTTTGTACTACTCAGTTCTCTTTGCTACTGTTTTGTTGATAAATGTATTAAATAACAAGGAGTTGGGACACAGACATACACATAAGTAGTGATCGAGAATACAGAGTTCCATACTCTGGAAATACTAAAAAAAATTTAATGCATCTCATTAATTGCAATTTAGGTAGCATTTAAATAGAAAGCCTTCCAATCTATTTGACATTAATGTCTAATAATTTGACGGTCTAATTCAAATTTCATCTACGATGGATTTGTCTATTATTCAAATTACACCTCTAATGTGTATTTAATAGGAGAAAAAATAATAAACATGAGAGGAAAAATAAGAAAAATGAAAGAAAGAGATGAAATATTAATGGGCGTCTACATCAAACGGCCTCTTGGCATTGTTTATTTTTTTTTTTCTCTTACCACATCAGTTAGACATAGTTATACACACGTTTTATTGAAACTTTTGGAGACGTATTTTCTTTTAGCTTATGTGACAATCTTTTTAGTGCAATCCACGTTAGCATGAAGATGCTTAATGGGGTGACACACATTTCGATTTGGATGGTTTTTATACCATCATGAAAACTCACAATTTTAAAGGACTTGAAAAAAAAAATCAATTCTAACCATTTCTTTTGCCAAACCAAACTATTTTTTTGTGATTTGGTTCCATACCACGATTTTAGCGATATAAAAATAACATATTTCCGACAAGTGAAAAAATATATGTATTGACTGAATTTTCACTATAACACTTAGATTGAAATCATTGAAACATAAGCATTACAATACTACTATATTTATAATATTAATATATTTATCTCAAAACAAACTTAAACCAATAAATTAATACAAGTTCAATCATAAAATTTAAGCTTTCAATTTCATTCTTTGGAGGG
>CAIGRB010063582.1:18075-49233 GCA_903798255.1 Fraxinus quadrangulata
GCACATTCTCACCGCTATCCATTTAACGCAGTACAAAAAGTTAATGCAAGAAAAATTATATGTCATGTAAGATGGAACTATTAGGGTTGGGCGTGAGTTGGGTTGAACTAGTTTTGGGTTCAACCCAAATATAACCCAACATATTCGGTTGACAAGAATTCAAACCAAAATTAATCCATTCACGGTTGAAACACAATCCAATCCAATCCAATCCAAACCAATCAAAATTTGGTTGGTTTGGGTTGATTGGTTTGGACTTAAGTCTAATTCAAGTTGGACAATTTTTTTATGGGCCCAATGGTTGGAATCTTTTTCGTTGAATTTGAACAATTTTTTAAAAGTTTGATACCATTTCAATTTGAACCAATTTCAGTTACATTAAAAAGGATGATTTGAGAAGTCTTAAGTCGATTGAAGTTGGACCAATGATTCATAGGATTAAGTTCCATTTTAATAGAACAATATAAATTAAAAATATTGTAAGACTTGTTAAATAGATTATACAATAATCAAATCAAATACATATTAAATCAATCTAAATGCATATTAAATATCTGCATATTATACTTACTAAATAAAATGAATTCAACATAAATACTAAAAATGTTAAATTATCCAAACTCAATACAAAATTACCTCCTTCAATCCAAGTGTTTAGCCGAAAATCACGCCAAAAAATCAAGTTGAGAAGCCGAGACACGAACAACAATGAGAGACAGAGGAAAATTTTGATCATTAGGTTTTATGTTTTAATTTTCTTTATAATATTTTTTAATTTATTGGGTTGAGTTGGGTTGGATTGAGTTTTAATAGATAACTCGAAACCCAATCCAACCCGACCTAAAATTTGATTTCCTAACTCGAATCCAACCCAATTGAACTAAAAAACCAACTTCGGTTTGGGTTAGGTTGATCTATTTGACTGATTCAAATTGATTTTTGCCAAACCCTTGGAACTATTATCAACGATTAAATTAGAATGAAATTTCGGGTAGCAAATAACGAATAACAAATTTGAAACAAAAAGTTAGACACACTTGCATCGTGTATTGTTGATTTCATCCTTAATGTTTTGATCATAACAAACAAGATTAATATTGTTTCTAACAATTGATTTGACTGATGATAATTCAATGTTAAAATCAATCAAGCATTGTCAAAATCAACACATCATAAAAAGGACTTGAAACTGAGATCAAAGTGAAAGTTAAGTATTCAAGTCAAATAATTCGAGATGAGAGCTTAAAAGATCAAAATCATGACTATCAAATCGGGCTCATGAAGAAGGTCAAGATCGAAGTCAAGCATTAAAGTCAAACGTCAAGAAAGATCAAGATCAAGAGTTTAAGAGCCAAACATGAAAGAAACTTCGAAACAAGATCAAAAACTAGGCTTCGAGATCATATGTAAATGTATAAACACTTTAATCTTTAGTAATGAATGACAATTGCTCAAATCATTTTGTGTACGAAAATTTAATTTCATATCACTTATATAAAGTATTTTTGATCAAGAGTAAGTTTAATTTTTCAAAGTGATTCTTGAACTTAGATCACATCTCCTAAAAAAAAAAAAAATTAAAGGTCAACTAGACGTCCGGATGAAACGGATCGTCTGGACAAGGCGTCCGATTTGACAGAAATATTTCTTTTGGATGTCCAATTCATCCGTAATAGTCAATTTTTGACCATTTTCTAACCACAACGGCTAGTTGGTCATTCGATAATGTTCCGAACATCCGGATGGGTCATTCGATTCGATAAAATATTGGACAGTTTGACTGCTTAAATACCAACTCACTTGCCATTCATTTCAATACTTAAGAGCATTCAAATGAGATACTTTTGTACAAAATTATATTGATTTTTCATCTCATTTATTATTATCAAATCATTTAGTTTTGAAAAACTTTTGATCAAATTAACTTTTGAAAATCTACTCATCAAAGTTTTTCATTTGAAAAATATTATTTGAGCTTACATTTTTACATTTATTTAAATTTATTTTTTCATAGCAAAAACTTTGATTGTTGGATCAAACTTTTTGAATCATTTCTCTTATCAAAGTTTTTCATTTCTCTTTGTACTTAATTTATCTATATCAATTTTAAAAGAGATATATTTTTTAAGAAAATATTTGCACTTACATTGCATAAACTTTTTCTACTTCTTCATATTGAAACTTTGATTGAATCAAACTTGTAAACATCATATTCATCAAAATTTCTAATTTATCTCTTAGTAATTAATTTATCACAAATTATTTATTGAAATATAGATATTTTTTAAGAAGATTTTTACACTTACATTGTATAAACTTTTCTTCTTCTTCTTATTCTTCTTCATATTGAAACTTCGATTGAATAAACTAAACTTGTAAAATCATCACATTCATCAAAGTTTCTTATTTCTCTTTTAGTACTTAATTTATTATAATCATCCATTTTAAGAGAGATATTTCTTGAGAAAATTTTTAAATATACATTGTATTTATTTCTTTATCTTCTCATTGAAACACTTTGATTGATTAAATTTAATTTTTGACTATTATATTGATCAAAGTTTTTCATCTAACACTTGAGCTATCACTTATTGTTGTTCATTGAAGTGTTAGTTTCTCTTAGTACTTAATTTGTTTGTATTATTTATCAAGAGAGGAATTTCATTATAAAATCACTTTGATAAAGTGTGGATTATGTTAAAGTCCCTTAAAGATCAACATTGTATAAGAATCGGTGCTCCTTGTTGTAAGTCAGCGTGCGTTTCATATTGAGGTCCCGTAAAACTCAATAGTATGGGTCATATTGAGGTCCCCATAAAGCTCAAAAGTACGGGTCGTGTCGAGGTCCCGTAAAACTCAACATTGTATAAGGATCAGTGCTCTTTGTTTGTAAGTCACCAAAAGCATTGTAAATGGTTGGATTGCACCATAAGTCAATCAATATAGTGAAAATGCCTTACTCGTGTCGGAGAGTTTGGTANTTTGGATCGAACCTCCACAATTATATCGTTTGCATCATCTCTCCCTTTTATTTACCGCTTTTTTTTTATTTGTGCTTATTATTTAAATTAATTTATTTTGTCTTTGCTCACTTAAATTTAGATTAATTATTCGAAAAATTTTAAAAATCAATTCACCCCCTCTTGGTTAGTTATTTTTGGGCTATTAATTTGTATCAGAGTAAGATACTCAATTTTAAAGATTTCACAATCTTGAGTAATGACTAAACATATTTTTCAAAATCTTGAGGGGCATTCTACAAATCATCCTCATTTCTTTGATGGTAATCATTATAACTATTGGAAAGTTAGAATGCCAATATTTATTTAATCAATATATTATAATATTTGGGAAATAATTGAGTTTCGTTCCTATGTGCCTAAAAAGTTATTAAAGAGAATAGTAAATCGGATCAAATAATTTCTAAATCTAGAGAGAAATATAATGAAGAGGCTAAAAGAAAATTGTCTTTAAATGTTAGAGCAAAAAATATAATTTATTGTGTTTTAGATAGTAATGAATTTAATCGTATTAGTACATGTGATTATACTTATAATATTTGGCATGTATTAGAAATTACTCATGTTGAAACTAGTAAAGTGAAAGAAACTAAGATAAATCTCTTAGTTAAAGATTTTGAAAATTTCTTTATGAAAGAAAATGAACCGATTGTTGCTATTATTACCTGTTTTACCGATATTGTTAATGACCTCAAAGACTTTGATCAAAAATTCATTAACGGTGAATTTGTGAGTAAAGTGCTTATGTCACTCTCAGAAGAATAGAGTCCATTGAGAATGTTGATAGAAAACACTAAAGATATCAATACATATCCATTGGAAGAGCTCTATGGAACATTGATGACATATGAGCTAAATTGCACTGAGACAAAGGAGAAAACGTTGAAAAGCAAAGAAGAGGAAAGACGTCAAATTGCATTAAAATTCGTAGTTGATGAAGGAACTTCAAACGAAAATATTAATGATGAAGAACTTGATGATCTAGTTTTTCTAGTTAAAAAATTAAAAAGTTTTTGCAAAAATCATCGATTCCAAAAGAAAGAAGAAAATGGATTAGAAAAGAATAGAATCGTTAAAAAGAAAGCATTCCAAACAATTTGGGATGAAAGTGACGATGATGACCGTAAAGAATATGAAAGTTAAGAGGGAATTGTCAATATGTGCTTCATGGTTATTGAAAATGAGGTAAACGAAAATTATTCATATGATTAATTATCTACCTTTTACGATGAAATTCTTGAAAAAATTGAAAAACCTGCTTTAAATCATTCTATCATCAAAAAGAAAAATTATTTATTGGAAATTGAGGTAAAGAAACTTTTAAAAATTCAAAATGATTTTAGAAAATGAAAAGTCGACTATGATTCTATAATTAAAGAGAATTCTTTTTTTACAAGAAATGATTTTAGATTTGACTCAAATTATTCACAAATTTACTCAAGGCAAGAAAAATTTTAATTTAATACTTGGTGATTAAAAATATGTTTTTATAAAGGAGGAATTGGATATAAACCATTTTTGAAACAAAAGTTTTTTAAAAATTTCTTTGTTACAACTTTCACTTTCCATATTTCAAATGTCACATGTAATTTTTGCAATAAAAATAGACATGTAGCTTTTTATTGTTGTATCAAAAAGAGATTACATTTTGAAGATAACTGTAAGTGGATTCAAAAATCCAATAACACTAACTATTGAGGACCAAAGGATGTATGGGTACCAAAGACCTAAAATTAAATTATTTTTGTAGGTATCAAGGAAAATAGAGAGCAAATGGACCTTGGATAATAGATAATCAAAGCAAATGACCGGAAATCAAGTTTTATTGTCAAGCTTCAAAATAAAGGATGGCGGTCATGATATATTTTGGAGATAATGCAAAAGGAAAAAATTATNTTAGAGATAATGTGAAAGGAAAAATCATTGACATTGAAATTAATGGTAATCATTCATCTCCCTTTATAGAAAATGTCTTCTCAGTAGTTAACCTTAGACGTAATCTACATAGTTTTAATCAATTGTGTGATGAAAGTTATCATATCAAATTTGATTTTTCCAAGTGCATTGTTGAGAATACTACATCAAAAGGGATGATGTTTATATGAAGTTGACGTAAGAATATTTATGTCATAAACACAAAGTTTTAATGTGGAGAAAAATGTTTATCAAGTTTAAAATATGATACTTGGTTATGAGATAGAAGATTATGTCATGTTAGCATGGATCTATTTTCAAAATTTCTAAAAATTATTTTGTTAAATGTTTGTAAATCTTTAAATTTGAGAAAGACAAAATTTGTGATGCATGAAAAACAAATAAATAGTTATTTCAAATTAAAGCAACATTCTTCAACTACAAAATCTTTTTGACTTCTCCACATGAATATTTTTGGATCATCTTGCATCACAAGCTTAAATGGTAAAAGTTATACTTTCGTCATTATTGATGACTTTTCTAGATTTATTTGAGTTCCATTTTTGAACCTAAAAGATGAAGTATTGAATGTATTTGAACATTATTGTAAAAATGTTCACAATAAAAGATATACACTACTACTACCATTAGGAGTTATCATAGTAGATAATTTGATAACATTATTTTTGATGATTTGTACAAAACTTATGGTTGTGAACATAATTTTTCGACTCCTAGAACTCCTTACCAAAATGGTGCAATAAAAAGAAGAATCACAAATTGCAAAAAATGACTCGAACTATACCAAATGAAAATAGTTTACCAAAATACTTTTGTGACAAAGTTAACACACTACTTGCTATATTGTTTATAGAGTTTCAATTAGTCGAAATAAAACACAAAACCCCCTATGAGTTTTGGAAAAATAGAATTTCAAATATCGATTATTTCAGATTTTTTTGTTGCAAATGCTTCATTTTGAATACAAAAGAAAATTTTGAAAAATTTAATTCAAAATCTGATATCTGAATCTTTCTAGGTTTTCATCGACTAGCAAACTTATAAAGTCTTTAACAAAAGAACTCTAGTCGTTGAAAAATCCATGCATACCACTTCGATGAAACTAACCTTCTTGATCGTGAGAAAGGTATTACTAATGATGTAGGATCGGAAACTCATTTTGAACAATTGACTATTCAAGACCAAAATAAAGAAGATCCAAAAAATGAACACTCCTATGAAATCATCAATCACAATGAACAAAGATGATCAAGGTACTTCCATAAACATTACAAAATATTGAGGTATGATCAAATCTATTCTTTACTTAATCGCAAGTAAACTAGATATTATGTTTAATGTGTGATTATGTGCTAAATTTCAACTCAATACTTAAGAATCACACCTTAGTGCTATAAGACGAATTTTAGATATATTAGTAGCACTAAAATATTACATCTATGATAGTCTAAAGGCACCCAAAAGGAGTATATTGTATTTGAATTTGTGAACACGAAGAGTTAATTGATCAATATTCTTACTAAACCTCTAACACTTGATAGATTTTCACATATTTAAAGAGGTTTGAGAATTATCAATGAATTTGCAGTATGTGGCTAAATTGAATCATACTAAATGTTCTCATATGAATGATTTTATGTGCACAATTGATTGAAATTTATTCAAATAATTTTACTTTTGCCATTTCATCACTCATACTTTGATTAATATTTTACTATAAAGTGATGATTATCCCTTTTTTCTAAAATTTGCATATATTTAACATCTTGTACATAATTGAGGGTGAATATATTACTATTTTCTATGGTTAATTTAAAGTTTTAATATTATATACCATACTATTCCTCTCATATGTGCTACCGTTTTGCTTATGTCAAAAGTAGAAATTGTGTGTTGATCATAAATGCAATCCCTTTTTGTTAATGTCAAAAGGAAGAAATGGAGTGAGATGATTATGGATGTTTTGATTTAAAAATATAATATGATTAGAGTATGTGAAAAAAGGGGAAAAAGGAAAAATCATTTATATAATTTGAATGTATAGTAAAAGATAGGGGAAATATGAATTNCTTGAATACAAAAGAAAATTTGAAAAAATTTGATTCAAAATTCGACATTGGAATTTTTCTAGGATATTCATCGACTAGTAAAGCTTATAGAGTTTTCAACAAAAGAACTCTAGTCGTTGAAAAATCCATGCATACCACTTCGATGAAACTAACCTTCTTGATCGTGAGAAAGGTATTACTAATGATGTAGGATCGGAAACTCATTTTGAACAATTGACTATTCAAGACCAAAATAAAGAAGATCCAAAAAATGAACACTCCTATGAAATCATCAATCACAATGAACAAAGATGATCAAGGTACTTCCATAAACATTACAAAATATTGAGGTATGATCAAATCTATTCTTTACTTAATCGCAAGTAAACTAGATATTATGTTTAATGTGTGATTATGTGCTAAATTTCAACTCAATACTTAAGAATCACACCTTAGTGCTATAAGACGAATTTTAGATATATTAGTAGCACTAAAATATTACATCTATGATAGTCTAAAGGCACCCAAAAGGAGTATATTGTATTTGAATTTGTGAACACGAAGAGTTAATTGATCAATATTCTTACTAAACCTCTAACACTTGATAGATTTTCACATATTTAAAGAGGTTTGAGAATTATCAATGAATTTGCAGTATGTGGCTAAATTGAATCATACTAAATGTTCTCATATGAATGATTTTATGTGCACAATTGATTGAAATTTATTCAAATAATTTTACTTTTGCCATTTCATCACTCATACTTTGATTAATATTTTACTATAAAGTGATGATTATCCCTTTTTTTCTAAAATTTGCATATATTTAACATCTTGTACATAATTGAGGGTGAATATATTACTATTTTCTATGGTTAATTTAAAGTTTTAATATTATATACCATACTATTCCTCTCATATGTGCTACCGTTTTGCTTATGTCAAAAGTAGAAATTGTGTGTTGATCATAAATGCAATCCCTTTTTGTTAATGTCAAAAGGAAGAAATGGAGTGAGATGATTATGGATGTTTTGATTTAAAAATATAATATGATTAGAGTATGTGAAAAAAGGGGAAAAAGGAAAAATCATTTATATAATTTGAATGTATAGTAAAAGATAGGGGAAATATGAATTACATGATAAATTTATAATGTACATTCCTTTATCAATATGATATCAATTGTCCAATCTTACCTTGCAAATAATCTTGTTTGTCATAATTAAAAAAGGGAAAATTGTTGATATATGGTTGATTTCATCCTTAATATTTTGATCATAACAAACAAAATTAATATTATTTCTAACAATTGATTTGAGTGATGATAGTTCAATGTTAAAATCATCAAACATTGTCAAAATCAACACATCATAAATCGGNCAACATTAAAATCAATCAAGCATTATGAATCGGACTCAAAATAAAGATCAAAGTGGAAGTTAAACATTCAAGTAAAATTATTCGAGATGAGAACTTAAAAGATAATCGTCAAGAAGGATCAAGATCAAGAACATGAGAGATGGTATCAAAGAATTATCAAGACGTCTATGTCTAAGAGGCAAACTTTGAAGTAAGAACAAAGAATAGACTTCTTAGTTCAAATATAAATGTACTAATATTTTAATCCTTAATAATGAATCAATAAAAACTCAAAAGATGAATTTTTACGTACGAGAAAAAATTACTTCATAAAAATGCTTGCATAAAAATTATTTTTCAAAATGTAAAAATTGCAACTTGTTATTTAAACTTTTTACAACTGTCACTTACCTTGAAAAATTAAGTAAAAATGTAATTCAAAAGCTTACATTTTCCAAAATAATCAAGAAAGGAAAATTCTGAGAATAATACTGTCCAAGCGGACGTCCAGTTCGTACAATAGTCAAATTTTTAACTGTTCTGAATTTGACGCACAACGGCCAGTTTGGTTGTCCAATTCAGTATGCAGATGTCCGCATGGGTCATCCAGTTGGTCAGAAATTTTGACGTTTTAATTGCTATAAATACCATTTCACCTTACATTCATTACAACAACTAGAATAAAACTTTCTTGTGAAATATGTTTGTGAAAAATCTTCTTTGAGCCTACATTTTTACATTCAATTCATTGATTTTTTCATAACAAAAACTTTGATTATTGGATCAAACTTCTTGAATCATTTTTCTTATCAACATTTTTCATTTCTCTTTGTGTTTAATTTATCTATCTCAATTTTAAAAGAGATGTATTTTTGAAGAAGATATTTACACTTACATTGTATAATTTTTTTTTTATATTGAAATTTTGATTGATTGAACTCAACTTGTAAAATTATCATATTTATCAAAATTTCTCATTTATCTCTTAGTATTTAATTTATTACAATCATCTATTAAAAGCGATATTTCTTGAGACAATTTTTGGATCTACGTTGTATTTATTTCTCCAACTTCTCATTTAAATACTTTGATTGATTGAATCTAATTTTTGACTATCATATTCATCAAAATTTTGCATCTAACACTTGACATATCATTTATTACATTCATTGAAGTGTTAATCTCTTTTAGTAATTAATTTGTTTGTATTATTTATCAAGAGAGAAATTTCATTGTAAATTCACTTTGATAAAGTGTGGGTCGTATTGAAATTCTTAAAGATCAAAATTATATAAGGATCGGTGCTAGTTGTTGCAAGTCACCATCTGGATCATATTAATGTCCCGTAAAGCTTAACATTGTATAAGGATCGGTGCTCCTTGTTTGGAAGTTATCGGAAGCGTTGTAAATGGTTGGATTGCACTATAAGTCAATCAACATCATGAAAAGGCCTTACTTGTGTAGGAGAGTTTGGTAACGGAGAACGTAGATCATTGCTTTGGATCGAACCTTTAAAATTATATCGTTTGCATCATCTCTCTCTTTTACTTATCGCTTTTATTATTTGTACTTATTGTTTGAATTAACCTATTTTGTCTTTACTTACTTAAATTTAGATTAATTATTCGAAAAAGTTTTAAAAATCAATTCACTTCCTTCTTGGTTAGTTATTCTTGAGCTATCACATCGTTGTTCATTTAATGCAGCAATTAATGTAAAAAAATTAAGGAAAAAAAACTTATATGTTAGGTAGAATTGAATTATTATCGGTGATTAAATTGAAATGAAATTGAAGCATGGTTATCAAGTTTTGAAAAAAAAAAACAGGAAAAGAATAAAAGAAAAAAGTGAAAGCACACATTGTATCACTGTCCATTTCATGCAACAAATAATCTCACCTAAAATTTATGTAAAAAAAAATTGTTTGCTAGGTGGAATGAAATTAGTATCGATGATTAATAGAAATTAAATTAACCAATAACGCGTTTGAGTCAAAGCTCACATTTGCATCATCACAAAAAGTTAATGCAAGAAAATATTATTTGCTCGCGGTTAAATTAAATGACATCGAAACCTTAATAACTAATAACAAGTTTGAAACAAAAAATAAATAAATAAATAAATAAATAAAATTGAGAGCACACATTTGCATCGCAGTATATTTCACGCAGCAATTACTATCACAAAAGTTAATGAACAAAATATTTGTTAGGTATGATGAAATTATTAGCGTTGATTAAACATGGGTAATGAAATTAAATTGAAACAAAAATTCAACGCACACATTTGCATCGCTGTCCATTTAATGTGACAATTAATGTCACAAAAAGTTAATGCAAGAGAAATTATCCGCTAGGTAGGATGAAATTACTAGCTTTGATTAAATTGAGACGAAATTGAAACCTGATTAACAATAACAAGTTTGAAACAGTGACTAAAGTGAAAGCTTTCTCAAAGTTGGGTGACCTCTAGTGTTTTTACCCCAAAAATAAAAAGAAAAAATAAATAGTATTCAATCATATCATAGGGTCAATAGAATGTACATTTTTCATGTTTTTTATTACAACCTTGCTATTGAGCTAGACTCAAAGTTAGGCTCAAAAATAGGATGCGAGCTGACTTCAGCCCGCACATTTGCATCGCTGTCCATTTAACGTGACAATTAATGTCACAAAAAGTCAATGCAAGAGATATTATCCTCTAGGTAGGATGAAATTACTAGCTTTGATTAAATTGAGACGAAGTTGAAACCTGATTAACAATAACAAGTTTGAAACAGTCACTAAAGTGAAAGCTTTCTCAAAGTTGGGTGACCTCTAGTGTTTTTACCCAAAAAAAATAATAAATAAAAAATAAATAAATAGTATTCAATCATATCATAGGGTCAATAGAATGTACCTTTTCCATGTTTTTTATTACTACGTTGCTATTGAGCCAAACTCAAAGTCAGGCTCAAAAATAGGGCGCGAGCTGCCTATGTGGCGCCCTTTTTCTTGGCCCGACTTTGAGCTTGGCCAAGAAACATTTCCCTTTTTTTATTATTTGTCCGTTTTGGTTGATCCCATTTTTTTCTTCCAAAATATATATCTTGGAATAGTAATTTAACGAAAAATATGTGATTAAAAAAAGGTTAATCCATTTGTACACAATGAATTACCCTCTCACATAATGCGCGGGGCCCGTGTGCATTTAAAATTTTTGACAACATGGTCCCCATCCCCATTATGAGTAATAGATAAAAGATTCCATAAAAAAATTCGGTACTTGTAGCACGATCATATATATATATATATATATATATATAAACACATCCACTTTTAAAAATAAAATTTTATTATATTTTAAATCCTGTGTAAATTTACTTGAATAAACGTAAATAAAATTAAATAAATCTAAATTCAACCACTAATTTTTTTCATTAAATTATCTTACATTTTTTTTATATTCTTTTAGAATTTGTGTTTAACTAGAACTCTAATAGACCAAAGAAAATTACATGAATATGTTTGACGTATTTCAATACTCTAAACTTCAATAGACAAAAAATTTAGTAAACAATGGAAGAGATGCCACTAGAGCAAATATATACAAACATAGCAATATATGAGAAGGAATTTTAAAAATTAAGGATTGCCTTTTTATCGTGTTTTGTCATTTGATTTTTTCCCCCTAAAGCATTAGTACATATATGGGGTTTAGTAGCGTTCTTGAATTATCGTACTTGAATTTGGATGCTTTCTTGATTTTACGGTTATCTTCTTGGTATAATTGTATGAGTTTCCTTATTTACATTTATTTTGATTTTTTTTTTGTCTTATTTTGATTTTACAATAAAACCTCTTTTGTATGAGTTTCTTTATTTACATTTATTTCGATTTCATTGTCTTATTTTGAATTTACAATTAAACTTCTAATAAACATTGTTAACATGATTAAATGAATAATATATGTTAATTTAATGTTCAATTAGTTCAGTTTTGTTCTTATTTCATTCATTTGGTTTAAAATAGTTTATGTTTTAGGGATTGTATGGATCTATGGTGTTAGAAATGTATTTAAAGTGTGATGAATATATAAACTTCATATGGATGTATAGTATTTAAACGAATTAATTCAATAAGGACAATATTAAAATATGATGCGAATGTGAATAATATTGTTTAAAAAATTTTAAAATTTTAATAAGGATGTATTTAGTGGAATAGATATATAAAAAAATGTGGATGGAATTAGCATATCCTTAAAAAATAATGAGAAGTTTTTTATTTTAGCGTAATATTATTTTATTGAAAAAATGTGTAATAAAAAATAGTGGAGAAAAATATATTTTTAAAATAACATCTACCAAAAAAGGGTTAAATATGTTATGTATGCAATTTTTTGCTGAGCTAGATTGAGCTCTCAGATTTTTGCAAGAACGTTGGACCAAACTCTCTGTATGCAAACAATCTGTTATTTTTTCAATGGTTTTTTCTTCGGGTGAGTATCTTTCTACCTTTTTTTCCCTTTTATATTTTCTTGCATTTTCTTGGATATGACCTGGATGTTAATTTCTTTAACCCATATTTGATTTTCTTGTAGGGTTTCATTGATTTGTAATTATTGTTTTTTCTTTTAATTTGATTTTTATTTTAATAAATTAATATGCATTTCATGCATTTTTTTGGCTTAAGCAGTGCAGTTTTTTGTTTATTAAAGGGGTTTTTGGGATTGATTTTAAGAATACGTTAAAATTGAAGAGTAGAACGGAGAGGGGAGTGTTGAATGGTAACTCCCATGGAAGCAGGAGTAACAGTGTTTGGGGAAATCTGACCCAAAAGCGAAATCAAAGTCAGGACCTGAAAGCAAACTCTTTGGATAGGCATGGATCCCTGTATAACCTCACTTTTGATGAGGTGAAAAATCAATTGGGAGATTTAGAGAAACCATTGAGTAGCATGAACTTTAATGAGCTACTCAAGACTGTTTTGACTACTGAGGCTAATAATCAAGCTTCGGGACCTGTTGGTTACAAGTATGCTACACAATGTCCCATGCACTCTACTTCTGGATCCTCTTTAAATCGACAGTCAACCCTGACGTTGTCTACAGATCTGAACAAGAAGATTGTCGATGAGGTTTGGCGCGATATACGGCAAGCGCAGAAGAGGAACAGTCTTGACAGAAAAGCTACTCTTGGAGAAATGACGTTGGAAATCTGATGATGGATGCTGCTTATCCTGAAACCCAAATAACAATGTCTACATTTCCTTAATGGGGAATTTGTCAGATACACAGATGCTTGGGAGAAAGAGAGTTGATGACGTGATAGAAAGGACTGTTGAAAAGAGGCATAAGAGAATGATTAAGAACCGAAAATCTGCATCACGATCAAGAGCAAGGAAGCAAGTGAACTTTCATAAGCCAATATGTGGATAGTATTTTCTTCAGCTCTTCACCTTGATTATAGCCCGTGAGATATTGCTTTGTGGATCGGCATGCTTACACTTATGAGCCGGTGAACAAGGTTTTACGTCTGGAGGTGGAGAACGGAAGGCTTAGGAGACAAAAGGTAAGGCTTTGCCATATCTATCCTCAGAGTTTTCGTCTAATTGTCATTATAGCATTTCATTATCATATATCGTCTAACAAAGATGTCCGCACTTTATTACCTGCAATATGGAAAATTAAAAGCATGCATCACCATTTATCTCCAATGTGTTTGTTTCATGAATTTTTATTGGTTGTTCTAGTACGAGGTAACATTCATACATGAGATGAGCACATTCTGTTGAGAAATTATGTTCAAAAACCAATAATATATGAGTGGAATGAAAGAGGAGGAAAAGGGATGAATTTATGACATATGCGACCGCATAGGCCATTTTGCCACGCAGTCGCATGGCCATCAACCGAGATCTAATGCCCGTGTTTTGAGTCCTCTATACGATCGCATACAATTGCTCTATACAGTCGCATTGAGTAATTTTTTGACCATTGAAAGGTCGGTTTTTTTCTATTTTTGACTGTTTATGTTCAAATTTTGGTTGCCTTTCAACCTTATTTTGGCACCATTTCGTGATTATAATGGTGACCTATATATAGATGATCTTGGTGAATACAAAACTATTGAAAAATTCAATTGTATAAAGATAATTTTCATTCCAAAACATGAAATAAGAAAGTTTCATCTTCATATTCTATATCTCATCTTGTGTTCTTAAAGTTTTGGGGATTACACTTTATGTTTTAGTGTTTAATCCTTACAAGGCTTGTTCAATCCTTCAAACCATTTGCCATAATCCTTCAAGCATCTTTTTCATTTGGAAAAGGGGAAAATTTAGTTTGAGGACAGCGATCACGCGTACGAAAGCCTTCCATTTTGTTGCGGTGCTTTGTTACAGATTGATGCTGATTTTGTTGTGTTTCTTCTCCAACCCCGTTGTCGTTTGTAACAATCTCAAACTAAATTTCCTAGGATGGAGGGTGAAATAACAATGGCTACAATAAAATTGATGAATTAGGATTTGGTTCGCTTGGATCGTTTCGATGGTACGAACTTCACGTGGTGGCAAGATAAGTTAAAGTTTCCACTAACAGAGCTAAAGATAATTTATATTCTTGATCCGAATTTGATGACATTACTGGAACCATCAAGTGAAGAAATCGAAGCCATAAAAGCGGAAAGATAAAAGCGCCGTGAAGATGAAGTGATATGCCAGGGTCATATTCTCAATACATTGTCGGATCGTCTATATGATTTGTACACCAACACAACTTCGGCAAAGGAAATATGGAACACCATAGAGAGTAAGTACAAAGCGGGAGAGGAAGGTACCAAGAAATTTATGATTTTGAAGTACTTGAAAAGAAAGGTTTTTCGGGAATACATAATCTCTTTCATTGATCACATATTTATAGGATTTACATGGCATATACAAATCCTTCAATTCAGGAAAATAAATAACTAATTTTAAGGGAAACAATAACTCATAACAATTACTTTCCTGAAATACAGAGATTGACAACCATTTAGCTAATTTACAACTTTACAAAGATTATATCCCAATCAGTTTAGATTTTCCAACACTCCTCCTTAAGTTGGTTTGAAGATATCTTCTATAGCCAGCTTGCTAACTAAGAAATCGAACTGCTTCTTGTGTATTTCTTTGGTAAAGATGTCAGCCACCTGTTCATTGGTAGGAATATAAGTCATATAGACCAATCTGTTGTCTATCTTTTCCTTAATGAAATGCTTATCCACTTCCACGTGTTTTGTGTGATCATGGAGAACGGGATTATGAGTAATTGAAATTGCTGCCTTATTGTCACAGTATAACCTCATAGGAGATGATCTCGACGCCTTTAATTCCTCTAGTAATCTTCTTATCCACATCATCTCACAAATCCCATGAGCTATGGCTCTAAACTCAGCCTCTGCACTGCTTCTAGCAACCATGTTCTATTTTTTGCTTCGCCATGTAACCAAATTTTCACCTATAAACAAGCAATGCCCTGAAGTAAATCTCCGATCCACTATGCTTCCAGCTTAGTCCGCATCAGTGTAGGCTTCAATTTGTAGATGTCCTCGAGATTTAAACCAGAAACCTTTTCCTGGTGTCCCCTTTAGATACCTTAGAATTCTGTAAACAGCTTCAAAATGCTTCGGTCTGGGCGAATGCATAAATTGACTAACCATAGTGAGACAAGTAAATTAGTCTCCCAACAAGTCTCTGATAACGCTCCCGATTCTTCACATTCTGAGTTTTTGTAGGCTCCAGCTTTACATTAGGCTCTGTTGGTGTTTCAACCGGCTTGCAACCTGACATACCTGTCTCATCAAGTAGATCAAGCACATACTTTCTCTAATTTACAACAATATCTTCTTTGGACCTAGCAAGAAAATATTTCAATGCCCCAAGTCTTTGATCTCAAATTCTTGAGCAAGTCTTCCCTTTAACTTCTCTAGTTCATTATAATCATCCCCAGTCAGCATAATATCGTCTACATACACAATTAAGCTGGCCACTTTCCCTTCTTTTGAATCTTTATAAAACATAGTGTGATTGGCTTGACTTTGAGTGTATCCAAAACACTTTATCACCTTGCCAAATCGCTCAAACCAAGCTCTAGGAGACTGCTTAAGTCCGTATAAGGATTTTTTCAGTTTGCACAATTTCCCAGCTCCAAAACTTTCTTCGAAACTTGGTGGACGACTCATGAACACTTCCTCCACTAGGTCTCCATTAAGGAAGACATTTTTAACATCCAATTGATGTAGAGGCCAATTGGAATTAACTGCAAGGGACAACAAAACTCTAATTGAGTTTATTTTAGCTACCGGGGCAAAAGTCTCTTGGTAGTCTATCACATAGGTTTGAATGAAACATTTCGCTACAAGCTTAGCTTTATATCTCTCAACACTTCCAGCAGCCTTACTTTTTATTGTAAATACCCATTTGCACCCTACAACCTTTTTATCTCTCGACAATTCCACCATCTCCCAAGTATCATTTTTCCTTAAGGCATTCATTTCTTCAAACACTGCCAATTACCAACTCGGTTGATCTAGTGCTTCTTGAATGTTTCTAGGCACCACAAGTTTTGAAATATTTGTAGTAAATTCTCTATGTTTGTTGTACAGATTATTGTAGGAGATATATTTGGCAATGGAGTATTTGGTGAAGGTGTAGGTGCAGGTTCCCTTTCTAAAGGTAATGAGAAGATCGAGATAAGGGTCATGTACAGGAATAACTGGGGCTGGCTCTAAATCAGGTTCAGGTGCTGTTGTTTCAGAATTAGGACTAGAGTACGGTGGTCAACTTGGAAAAGAAATTAGAGGAGAAAAAGAATTTATAATAGTAGGAATAGAAGGAGAGTTACCTGAGACACTTGGAAGGCCATCGCCCAGGGCTTCCGTTTGACCATGTGTTGGGATGATCAACTGGTCTTTACCTCATCCAGGGATATTTTTTCTTGAATAAACCATAAGATCAGGATTGCTTCGATCATTTTCCATTCGTAGTTTTTTTTTTCTAGCAGTCCAATTTCAGATTCGGATTCAGTGGGCTTAGTTTCCTTATTTAATATTTCTACTGATTTGAGAGGAATATCAAGAATTGCACTAGGCAAGGGTTCAGTAATTTCCCAAAAATTTGGTTCCACTAATTTCTTCCCCTGAAGTAATTTTTTGGTAAAATATGGGGCATCTTCCATAAAAAAAACATCCATGGTTGTGTGAAACCGTTTTGTAAGAGGATTAAAACATTTGTAACACTTCTTATTAGGGGTATATCCCAAATAATCTCATTTTTCTGCCCTTGGGTCTAACTTAGACCATGCCCTCTTTGGAATGTGAACATATGCGGTGCAACCAAATATTTTCAAAGGTAATTCAGAATTGATATGAGATTATGGAAATTCCCTTTTTAAACATTTCAACGGAGTGGTGTACTGCAAAAGTTTTGTGGGCATTCTGTTTATTAGATATGATGCAGTTAGAATGACATCCCCTAATAAGTATTTCGGAATATTCATGCAAAACATCATAGCTCTTGCTACTTCCAACAAGTGCTTATTTTTACGTTATGCTATTCCGTTCTTTTCAGGGGTGTTTGAACATGGGATTGATGTAAAATACCTTTTTCAGTTAAAAAGGTTTCCAAAACTTTATATTAAAATACTCTATTCCATTATCAGATCTCAAAATGCTGATTTTCATTTGAAATTGGTTTTCAATCATTTGATAAAATTCTTTAAAAATTCTTTCTACTTCAGATTTTTCCCGCATTAAATAAACCCAACAAAAACGAATATGGTCATCTATAAAGGTTACAAACCATCTTTTTCCTGAAATGGTGTTACCTTCGAAGGTCCCTAAATATCACTGTGGAAAAGGTAAAATGGTTTTTATGCATGATAGGGTCTAGGAATGTAAGGTTTATGTTTGCTTTTTGCCAATAGACAACTTTCGCATTGAAATGATAAAGGATCAACCTTTTGAAATAACACTAGAAACAAATGTTTTAAATAAGAAAAACTAAGATGGCCCAATCTACAATGCCAAACCATTATTTGATCACGAACAGAAAGAGAATTAATAATACTCAGTCTTTGAGCAATTTTATTACTAGGTAAATTATCCTCGAAATAATAGAGACCATTGATCATCCTAACACTGTCAATCATCTTCCCCAAGTTCTGGTCCTGAAAAATACAATGGGATTCATAGAAGGTAACACAATAATTAGAATCTCTAGATAATTTGCTGACAGACAAGAGATTACAAGCAAGTTTAGGAACATGGAGAACAAATTTAAGATCTATTCCCTTAGAAATTTTTATCAGACCTTTTCCTACAATTGGTGAGAAATTTCCATCAGCTATCCTAACCTTTTTATTTCTAGGACACGGTGAATAAGATTCAAACAAATTTGAAAAATTGGTCATATGGTCAGATGCTCCAGAATCGATTATCCATGGAGCAGATGATCTGAAATGAAAAGCTAGAGCATTTAATTCATTATCTGTGTGTGCAACAGAAGCATTAGGAGTACTAGATACTGGGTTGGTCTTCAGCAGTGTAAGAAGATGCTCCTTCTGCTCCTTAGTGAAAGGGAAGGCTTCGGCCTCATTAGCAGTAGGGAAGGTTCGTCCTGATTTGTCACCGAATTTACCTTTCCAGTTCGCAGGTTTCCCATGGATTCTCCAACAAGTTTTACGGGTATGGCGAGGCTTATTACAGAAATCAAACCAAACACGTGGCTTTTTATCAGGTTTGCGCTGATATGTGGTGGCTTTGTTATAGCCTCCACCCGTGGTTACCAGGGTAGAACCTTCTACAGCAACTCCAGGTCCCTTCTTGCCCAACATCACATTCCTTCGACTTTCCTTTCTTTCGACTTCTGAAAATACTTCACCAATTGAAGGCAGGGGTTGTCTTCCGATGATTCTCCCCCTAACCTCATCAAACTCGACATTAAGGCCAACCAAGAATTTGAAGATGCGATTATCATCCACGACCTTCTTATGGTGGCGTGCATCCTCGATAGACTTCCATTCATAGGTATTGAAGAGATCCAGATCTTGCCAGATTCGCTTCAATGAATTGAAGTATTTTATGACGTTGTCCTCCCCTTGTCACATTTCACCGAGTCTGAGGATCAACTCAAAGATCTGAGATCGATTCCCTAAATCAGAGTACATCTGATTGACATTCTCCCAAAGCTCTTGTGCCATTGGATAGCACATGTAATTAGAGCTGATGTCTTCTTCCATAGAATTCACGAGCCATGTCATCACCATGGAATTCTCAGCATCCCATGTGGCATGGTTCTGATCATCTACTATAGGAGCCTTCTTTTCACCCGTCAGGTAGCCCATTTTTCCACATCCTCTGATGTGCATCCGAACTGATTGAGACCATCTAAGAAAATTGTCACCATTCAAGCGAATTGTGGTGATTTGGACATAGTGGGATTCCGAGGTGGCTATATTGATTTTTGCAGAGTCGGTGGTGGTGGGATTGTTTAAAGAGGGTTGAGGAACGATGATGGATTCAGTTGAAGTATCCGACATGGTGTCAGATAGAGCAAGGATTAAATGAGAGGAAGAAGGAGAATGAGAGATTTCGACAAACAATTTGCCTGCTCTGATACCAACTTGAAAAGAAAGGTTTTTCGGGAATACACAATCTCTTTTATTGATCACATATTTATAGGATTTACACAGCATATACAAATCCTTCAATTCAGGAAAATAAATCACTGATTTTAAGGGAAAGAATAACTCCTAACAATTACTTTCCTGAAATACAGAGATTGACAACTAATTAGCTAATTTACAGCTTTACAAGGATTATATCCCAATCACTTTCGATTTTCCAACAGAAGTATTTTGATTTTAAATTTCTTGATAATATTCCATTACTTCCTCAAATTCATGAACTACAAGTTTTAGTCAACAAATGAAGGCGATAAAGATTGAAATTCCGGAGACATTTCAAGTGGGGGCAATAATAGCTAAACTTCCCGGAACTTGGAAAGGATACCGGAAGAAATTAATGCACAGTTCCAAATATTATTCTTTGGAACAATTGCAGAAATATTTGCGTATTGAGGAAGAGTCAAGAATGAGAGATAAGAACGAAAATTCTTACGAAGGAACTTCCAAGACTAATACGGTGGAGAAAACTGCCGCCTGCGAAAACCAACAAGAAGAAGCCTTCTAGAAACTTCAACAAGTCCAAGAAGAAGACCAAATGAGGGTGTTTTGTGTATGGAAAATCTGGGTACTATGCAAAGGATTGTAGACATCGGAAACAAAACAATTTTGAGGGTAAAGTAAACTCCATCAAAGTAGACAACATTGTGACCATCATAAGCGAAATCAATGCTATCAAGGAAAAGGTTCCCGATTGGTGGTATGATATGTGAAACTGTACATATTTCATATGATAAGTCCTTATTATAAAGTTGATGGAGAATAAGAAATTCAGATGGGTAACGGGGTTAGATCCAAGGTATTTGGAAAAGGAAATGTGGATATCATTTTCACTTCCGGCAAAAATGTTACCTTGACAAATGTCATATACATTCCTGATATGAATAAAAATTTAGTTAGTGAAAATCTCTTAGGAAAATCGGGCATAAAAAGTGTCTTTGAGTCCGGTAAACTTGTATTATCCCTTAATAGAAAGTTTGTTGGTAAATGCTATTCTAGTGAATTAATAGTCAAATTATGTATCGTTGACAACTCTTTGAATAATAAAGCTGATATTGCTTATGTTGTTAATTTATTTTCATTGTGGCATGCTAGATTAGGTTATATAGGTAAAAGTACCATGCAAAGAATGATGAAATGTGATTTAATATCATATGATATAAATAACGAATATAAGTGTAAGACTTGTGTGGAAGTTAAAATGACTAAAAGACCATATCAAAGTGTAAAACGTACCTCTAGCATATTAGAGTTAATACATTTCGACATATGTGAATTAAATGGAATGCTAACTGAAGGTGAAAATAGATACTTCATTACATTTATTGATGATTGCACTAGATATATGTATGCTTATTTGATAAAGTATAAACATGAAGCATTTGATATGTTTAAGGTATATAAAAGTGAAGTAGAAAATCACTTTAGTAAGAAAATTAAGAATCTTAGAAGTGATGGAGGAGGCGAGAACTTTTTCTAGTGATTTTTAATTCATTTTGTGAACAACAAGATATAGTTCATCAATATTCTGCACCTAAGACACCAGAACAAAGCGGTTTAGTTGAAAGGAAAAATAGAACCTTAGTTGAAATGATTAATGTTATGCTTACCTATGCTAAGCTGCCATTTAACTTGTGGGTTGAAACTTTATTGAGTGCATGTAGGATATTAAATGGGATTCAGACAAAACATACTAAGGTTTTTCTTTATGAATTGTAAAAAGGGAGAAAACCAAATATTGGATACTTCAAACTGTGGGATGTCTTGCTTATTGCAAGAACTCGAACCCTAATAGGACCAAGTTGGGTCCAAGAGGCATTAAATGTACTTTTGTGGGATATGCTAACAATAGCAAATCTTACAGATTATTAAATTTGGAGACCAATGTGAGTATCGAATCAAGTGATGTGGAGTTTTTTGAGAATATGTTATCTTCGGATAATGAATTGAGGGAAATTAATAAAGATATCCCTAGTTCAACTGGAACACGAGATAAAACATCTTCTAAAGATGTTGATGAGTCCAGTGAACCACGAAGAAGCAAAAGAACTCGAATTATGAAATCCTTATGATCGGATGAAATTGATTCTCAACTTATTTCTTTTTACTTGGTAGAGGGNTAATGATGAGTTTTTTGAGAATTCGTTATCTTCAAATAATAAATTGAGGGAAATTAATAAAGATATCCCTAATTCAAGTGAAACACGAGATGACACATCTTCTAAAGATGTTGATGAGTCCAGTGAACCACGAAGAAGCAAAAGAACTCGAATTATGAAATCCTTATGATCGGATGAAATTGATTCTCAACTTATTTCTTTTTACTTGGTAGAGGGAAATGAGATGAATGTTGTAAGAACAATTCTCTTTGTTCTACAAGTGAAAATAGACCCTAAAACTTATAAAGAAGCTATGGCTTCTCGTGATAGTATCTTTTGGAAAGATGCGATTAAAGACGAAATGGATTCGATAATGTCAAATAACACTTAGGAACTTGTCGATTTGCCACTCGGATCCAAACCTATTGGATGTAAATGGGTGTTTAGGAGAAAGTATAATGCTAATGGTTCTCTTAATACCTTTAAGGCTAGATTAGTAGCAAAATGATATCGACAAAAGGAAGGAATCAACTATTTTGACACTTATGCACCGGTAGCTAGAATAACATCAATTAGGATATTATTTGCACTAGCTTCTATTTATAACTTGAATGTTCATCAAATGGATGTCAAGAAGGAATTCTTGAATGGGGATCTCAATGAGGGGATCTCAATTAAACAACCCGAATGATTTGTTCTACATGAAAATGAACACAAGGTGTGCAAGTTAGTGAAATCGCTATACTGTTTGAAGCAGGCACCTAAGAAATGGCATGAGAAATTTGACTTAGCTATTATATCATTTGGTTTTAAACATAATAGTGTAGATAAATGTTTGTATTCTAAATTATGTGATAATTACATGATTTTATCTACTTATATGTTGATGACATGTTGATTATGAGTAATCACATGGACGGTATAGTAGACACGAAGAGGTTTCTATCTTCCACATTCAAAATGAAGGATCCTGGACAAGTGTATACCATTTTGGGTATCAAAGTCTTTAAGACTAGTGGAGGTTATCATTTTAGTCAATCACATTATATTGAGAATGTGATTAACAGGTTCAAGCATTTGAACGTGAAAGAATATAGTACCACAATTGATCCAAGTTCAAAACTAATAAAGAATGATGGAAGGGCAATTGCTCAAATGGAGTATGCAAGTGCCATTGGTAGGCTTACGTATGTAGTTCAATGCACAAGACCCGACATAGCCTTTGCAATAAGTAAACTTAGTAGGTTTACATACAATCCGAGCAATGATCATTGGATAGCCATTGGAAGAGTTCTTGGGTACTTAAAGAAGACCAAGAACTTGGGTCTTCAATATATAAAATTTCCGACTGTGTTAGAAGGATTTACTGATGCTAATTGGATATCTAGTATGGGTGAAAGTACGGGTTGGGCGTTTACACTTGGAAGAGGGGTTGTTTCTTGAAAATCAAAGAAACAGACATGCATAACACACTCAACTATGGAATCCAAATTTATTGCACTATCGGACACCAAGAAGGAGGCTGAGTGGCATAAGGATCTCCTATATGAGATACCATTGGGAGCAAAGAATACATCTTCGATATCTATCATGTGTGATAGTCAAGCCACATTAGCAAAACCATACAACGAGGTATACAATGGAAAGTCTAGACATATGAGTCTAAGACACGACTACATAAGGAAATTAATAAAAAATGGAGTAATTTCTCTAAATTATGTNACATAAGGAAATTAACCAAGAGTGGAATAATTTCTCTAAATTATGTAAAGTCAATTGAGAATTGGCGGATCATCTAACTAAACATCTAAATAGAGATTTAGTAAATTCTATTTCGAGTAGGATGTGGTTGAAACTCTTGAACTAAAAAGATCCACCAATGATAGAAACCTTACCTGTCATTATTCAAAAGGTAATCCACGGGTTCAAAGGGTAACAACAAGTCCTTCGATATGTGGATAGTTTCAGCATTATTGATATTTGATAACCCTATCCTAGTTATAATAATGCTAGTTGTTACTGAAGTGAGGGATGAGTTTTAAACTCTTAATGAAATTCAGTACTAAGTAACAAGTATCTTTAAAAGTAATAAAAGTACCGAAAGAACTTCACCTAAATAAACTTCAAGGTGGTACCGCCTCAATAGAGAGTTAGATTTCTCTTAAAAGTTTGTTGAAAAGGATAAGCGCTAGACCATAATAGCGCTAAGCGATTTTGAGAAACTTGAGAACATGTGATACTCGTGTGTGTTCAAACCGGTATTGTCATACAGAATAACTGATTCAAACCTTCAAGCTACCTTTGATTTCGACTTTACTTTGTTTAAATTACACTATAGTTAGATTCAAATCGAAAGATATCTAATCTTTATGCATGAGTATCGTATATTTTGAATATGAGGCTTTATTGGATTTTGAATAAGTGGGGGATTGTTGAGAAATTATGTTCAAAAACCAATAATATAAGAGTGGAATGAAAGAGGAGGAAAATGGATGAATTTATGGCCTATGCGACCATTGAAAGGTCGGTTTTTTCCGTTTTTGACCGTTTATGTTCAAATTTTAGTGGCCTTTCAACCTGATTTTGGCACCATTTCGTGATTATAGTGGTGGCCTATATATAGATGATCTTGGTGAATACAAAACTAATGAAAAATTCGATTGTATAAAGATCATTTTCATTCCAAAACAAGAAATAAGAAAGTTTCATCTTCATATTCTATATCTCATCTTGTGTTCTTAAAGTTGGGGATTACACTTTATGCTTGAGTGTTTAATCCTTACAAGGTTTGTTCAATCCTTCAAACCATTTTCCATAATCCTTCAAGCATCTTTTTCATTTGGAAAGGGGGCAAATTTAGTTTGAGGACAGTGATCATGCGTACGAGCCTTCCATTTCATTGCGATGCTTTGTTGCAGATTGTTGTGTTTCTTCTCCAACCCCATTGTTGTTTGTAACACATTCTACCGAAAAAATGGTAAAGATGTTTTGACGAAGATGCTATCATATAACATAGAAGCTTTAACTTGCCAAAAAAGGTTATATATTAACCAACTCAACATCTTCAATTTTCTAGATCAATACCTGAAAAATAAAGTATAGATATAAGAAAGAGTAGATGCACATTTATATCATTTTTTGTGCAAGATAAAAAATATATAAACTGATATTTATATAAAATAAATATGGAGAAATTTTATGTACGAAGTAGCGAAAGAAAATAAAGAAAACATAGTGAATCCCCTTCTTGAGTACACATTTGACTGACTTGGTTACCACTTTTCATCATGCACCTCCTTTTAATTACAGAAAAGATCGGTCTCTCAAAAACTCTTATTTGTCGAATTTCGATAATGAACCTCTCCTTTTTGTTTGAGTACCATGTCAATGGAGGTCAGTTTTGGAATTCTTCCAAAATCATTGAATATGCTAAAGAAGAAACATTCTTATCCTGGCTCAATGATCGGGACAAAAAACAGGGTGCCAGAGGGGGGTGGCCCCCTGCCGAAAAACATTGAGCCAGGACAAATAGCATGGTTCTATGCTAAATGTTAACTAAAGATCTTCCAAAAGTCAGTGGCGTCAATTGACCCCAATGCGAAAAACCTAGTATTTTAAATTTCCTTGCAAGATGCTTCATTAACATAAAGGTTACCTAACATTTGCCCACTTTTAGGTTTTTTAGACCCATGTTAAAGAGAAACACTTCACCTAGTTCCCTTAGATTTAAATTAGACCGTTCCTGTGGCAGGACAGGTAATCTTTTAACCAAGCAATCCTTTTTATCGCCTCATCTTATACGAACTTAACTCTCAATATGATTGGAGCTGTGAGTCTCCATTTGTGTTCTTGTCCCACCTAATTTATTGATAAATCATGCATTTTTTTCCCTGTGAGCAAGATTCAACGTGGATTTTTAATGTGTTTGAGAGAGAAAGTTTAAGAAAAGCAATTAATGCAGCGAATAGTTTTCCTAACATCTTGTGCCCTTCCAAAACTAAATTTAGTAGTTAAGATTAAAGAAACAGAAAGGCAAATGATGTCCACGTCCAAAAGTTTCCCCTTGTTTTGGCTCATATTCTTTTCCCCTCTTTTAACATGCTGGAGCCACAGGTGACAAGATTATTTTCTGAGAATAATTTTTTTCCTTAAAATCACCGATATCCATGATTCATACAGAATGCAAGGTTGAGGGAAAATGTTAGCAGTTTACCCTCTAAATATGCAGATCAGTTAAAGGGTATGAGTCATATAACAGTATGTTGGATGTTTTAGGTTGTTATGACACTTCCCTGTTACTTCCGTTTTTCGATTTGATGCTTCGTTTCCTTTCCTTTCTTTTAATATTTTACTTCTTTCTAGTTACCAATTTTGCTAGTTTTGGCTGTTGATTCATCAATATCTTGAGATAAACAAAGATTATGATGAGTTACAGGATACAATAAAACATGCACTGCTAATCTCTTCAAACTATAATTATATTTATAATACTGATTGATTTTGTATAAAAGATTCTATGACTTAAAGATTTAGAACAGCTTAATTATAAGCGTTCCAGCCATTTAGGAATAGAGGATTTGATGAGGACTGAGAAAGGTATAACTAAGTTTATGAGATCATCTGTGAAGTTCAATACCTTATGAGTGCACATATATTTATAGAACAAAATTAGAAAACTGGAAATGCTAGTATAATTGTGAAGGCATTGTCAAGTATTTCATAAAATGTATCACATTCTGAAAGAAGAATGTTTGTTTGGGGGAATTCTGTTTCATAATCACTGAAGGACTGAAATATGTTAATTTTATTTTTCTGTGACCTTTACTTCTTTTTACTAACCAACATTGTCTTCACATACTTCTCAATTGCATGCTATATACTGCTTTGGAAAGAGATATCTAACCACTTTAAGGATGAGGATTTTCCTTTGACATTAAACTGATGTAAAATGAGTATCAGATTATTCTTTATGATCATTGATAACTAGCTTGGTGTTGGACAAATTAATAAATATTTTCATGTCTCTTTAGTTACCCAAAATATAAAATGCATCAAAGTGTGGTTTCTAGTGTCAACATAGTAACATTTTCTTCTTCTGGATTATGATCCGTGCAAATTTGTTTGAAATTTTACCAAATCATTATAAACTTTCCTTTTTAGTCCTGAAATGTCAAACTTCACATGGTATTGAACTACTGTGCAATTTATTATGAATAAATGCTAGTGTGGACTGCACACTCAGACAGTCACAAACCAGTCGTAAAGATACAAAAATGTGTCCGGGTTGTTATAACTTGTAATTTACCATGAGCGATTCCTACTGGTAAAAGCTCACTTGTTCTCGCAACTTTATCAGTTAGAAAGGATTTCTGCTATCTTTTGAAATTTATCTAGAGTGGGCCCTGTTATGCACTGTTTTTAGCTCGTTGAAGTTGACTTGTGTAGAGTCTGAAAACATTTTGTTTTCTTTTTTAGCTTGATTTCTCAACTTGTCTCATGTTACATAGCTTTAGTTCCTATATATCATATATTCCTTCATCCTCCTTTCAAAACTCTTTCTGTGTCGTCTACCCCCATGGAATCTCCCCGAATTTAAATGGAGAGTTATTATTATGTGCGCCTGTTTGAATAAGTTGTTTAAGGAAGAAGAGACAGTCAAATAACTATACATTTTTGAACTGTTAAAAGACACAAGGGGAAACTTTCAGTTCTTTTGGATGATTTTCAATCTGGAAAAATGTAAAAACAACCCCTATGTACAAGGCCGTAGTCCTGGAAATTGCATTTTACATCCTGGTTATGTGCTTATCTACTAACACAACCTGTTAAGTCTCTGTCTAAGGAAGTTGGAAAATATTGCAAATATACTATTCTGAATGATCAAGAATGATAAAATCATTAAAATGACCTCAGGAGTTCTGATGAATCGTGTGACACTTTTGTTGTCGCTTATGGATTACTTTTGTTTAACTTATTCTATGCTTTTTGTACTCAAGTGTAGTCCATGACATGAAATGTGACTTGACCAAGTTTGTATTTTATCTGTCCATCAGTTTGCAGTCAAGTATGGTAGGAGTGAAAGTTCGTAGAATAGTTGATAGAAAGTGTTTTTGAAATGTACTTAGAGTTATTATATATGTGCTGTCATGTATCTCCATTTTTTGTGATTGAATTGATCATTTTTCCTCCTCTTTGTCTTCCAAAGTCCATAAGTGGTATCAGAGCTCTTGATGATCTTTGAAGAGACGAAAAAGAGTTGAAAAAATTGCAAAAAACAAGGTGTTTCTGCACAAACCGGTAAGAGAGATCAAAATCGGTAAGCTCATAGCAAATACGGTGAATTGTATGCAAAATCGGTAAGTGTGTATAAATTCGGTAAGTTGTGTAAAACCCAGTAAGCTCTTTACAAATCCGGTAAGTTCAGCTCCTTATTTTTTCTTTCATTCTGAGCAATCCTGAGAGAAAACTAGTGAGGAGCCTTCACTAGCCAAACGTGTGAGTGAGAGTGATGGCTTCCAGTGGTTTTTCAGTACCTCCACCCTCAGCCTTCAATGGAGAAAATTACAATTTTTGGGCTGCAAAGATGAAGGCCTATCTCAAAGCTTATGACCTTTGGGCGATAACTGAGACAGACATTGAACCTTCACCACTGAGAGCTAACTCCCATAGTTGCTCAAATCCAACAACACAGTGAAGATGTTGCCAAGAAGTTCAAGGCTCTCTTATGCATTCAGTATGCTATTTCAGATGCTATTTTCACAAGGATAATGACTTGTGAAATGGTAAAAGAAGCCTGGGATAGACTCAAGGAGGATTTCCAAGGAAGTGAGAGAACTAGACAGATGCAAGTACTCAACTTGAGAAGGGAGTTTGAGACCTTGAAAATGAAGGAAAATGAGGTGGTAAAAGACTTTGCTGTCAGGTTAATGAAAGTGGTCAACTAGATCAGATTGCTTGGAGATGATTTGCTAGACAAGAGAGTTGTGNAAGCTAATAATTCTGCTTGAAGATGATTTGCCAGACAAGAGAGTTGTTGAATAGGTGTTTATCAGTCTGTCAGAGAAGTTTCTATCAAAGATTTCTTCACTTGAAGATTTAAGGGACTTGGATAGCATCTCTTTGGTTGAACTTGTGAATGCCCTTCATGCCACAGAACAAAGGAGATTGTTCGGGCAAGAGGAGCAAGTTGAAGGAGCCCTATTTGCAAAAGGAAAACAAAAAGCTCAAGCCAGTTTTGGTGGAAGGAAAGCTCAAAATGAGAAGGAGGAAGTAGGAGCTGAATGCTCTGGCAATGATACTAAGTATCCTCCATGCCCTCATTGCAAAAGGAAAGGCCATTCATCCAAATGGTGTTGGTTCAGACCTGGTGTGCAATGCAGGTCTTGCAAGCAATTTGGACATGTTGAAAAAGTTAGCAAGAACTAAAAGGGAAAGAAGGTGTTGCAGCAGGCCAAAGTTGCAGAAGATCAGTCTGAAGAGCATCTGTTTTTAGCTATAAATTTCGCAGCTTCCAGCAGGGTTGAAACTTGGTTACTTGACAGTTACTGTACTCATCATATGACTTCAAACTCAGATATCTTTGAGGAGCTAAATGATGCTTCCAGATCAAAAGTGAAAGTAGGAAATAGGGAGTATGTTGAGGTGAAAGGAATTTGCAAAGTTTTAGTTCAGACACCAACATGTATTAAGTTTATTTATGATGTTTTGTATGTGCCAAACATTGATCAAAATCTGATTAGTGTTGGTCAATTGATTGAGAAAAATTATACCTTAATATTTAAGGATAGTTGATCTACAATTTTGTATCAAAACAATCTGGAATTGATGATAGTAGAAATGAGACATAGGAGTTTTCCTTTGGAATTGAAGAATGTAAACTCATATGCCTTTGCTAGTGCTGTGGTTGAGTCTGCACTGTGGCATAAACGTTTTGGGCATGCCAATTATACTTTACTCAAAAATCTGAATGAACTAGAGTTAGTGGAAAATATGCCAAAGGTGAGTGGTGATGCTTGTGTCTGTAATATCTGTCAACTGGAAAAACAAACTAGGCTGCCTTTTCCTAAAAACCAGTCTAGAAGAGCACAAAGCAAGCTTCAGTTGCTCCATTATGATGTATGTGGCCCAATGAGAACTTCAATTTTGAATGGCAGCAAATACTTTGTTCTTTTTATTAATGATTTAACTAGAATGTGCTGGGTTAATTTTCTTAAGATGAAGTCTGAGGTGTCTGCAGTATTTTAGAAGTTTAAGAATTTTGTAGAGAATAAAAATGACTGCAAGATAAAGGCTATAAGGACTGATAATGGAACTGAATATACCAGTGATCAGTTTGACAAATGTTGTGAGAAAGTAGGGATTAAACATCAGTTAACAATCCCTTACTCACCTCAGCAAAATGGAGTCTGTGAGAGAAATAATAGAACAACAATGGAAATGGCAAGATGCTTAATGCTGGAAAAGAATGTGCTAAATGTTTTTTGGGCTGAGGCAGTGAACACTTCAATTTACCTACTCAACACCCTGCCTACTAAAGCTTTGGACAAGTTAACTTCCTATTGTTTGGAAGTGTGTGTTATATGTATATACCTGGAGTGAAGAGAGACAAGTTAAGTCAGAAAGCTGAAGCATGAGTTTTAGTTGGTTATTGTGAAAATGCTAAGGGTTATAGAGTTTATAATCCTCAAATCAACAAGGTTGTTTCCAATAGAGATGTCAAGGTTGATGAAAGCTCTTCATGGAACTGGGAGTCAAATACTGTGAATAAATCTGAGATTTCAAGACTGATTTTAAAAAATTGAAAATGCTGGTAATGATGAAGAAGAAGTGGGAGATGAAGCTGAACCTGGGTTTCACGAGTTGCCTTTCTTCTTAGCGCAAAAAGGGACACCATGCGGCAGTAGTCTGCTCCGCTAGACTATTACCCCTATAATAGATAAAACAAAATAACTTAAGTACCACGAGTAGACGTCTTCTTGTCGAAGAATCATACTAAAA
>CAIGRB010063582.1:53299-71740 GCA_903798255.1 Fraxinus quadrangulata
GCTGCGTTAGCCCTCTGGCTTTCATCCAGTTGGATGCGTAATTCCCGAATTTCCCTCTCTGTCACCTCGACCTTTTCCTCGAGGCCATCCATGGCACAACTCAACCTAGTACATCTCAAGCGCATCCATGCGCTGTTTTGTAGTCAACTTTGGAGGATCCACCACCTCCGTGGTGTTCGATCCAATTGGATCAATAGCTTTCTTATCGAGGGTCTTGAACCGTAGCTCTGATACCAACTTTCACGGGTTGCCTTTCTTCTTAGCGCAGAAAGGGACACCGTGCAGCAGTACTCTGCTCCGCTAGACTACCTTCCGCCTTTTCTCAGGACGAAAGAGATTTTGATCAAAAATAATAGAAAACTTGAAACACAATTGAAAGAAACTTGTTCATTGATTACTGAAAGTAAGAAATTACAATTGACGAAAGCAGGAAATTACAAATGGCTAGTGCAGGGGGCGAACACTAGAAAGCTTGAAAGTTTGTTTGAAAAATTATTACCCCCTATAATAGATAAAACAAAATAACCTAAGTACCACGAGTAGACATCTTCTTGCCGAAAAATCATACTAAAATTTATCTATTTTCTATCTATTTTAGAATGGAAATAAATATTACAAGGAATGAAAGTTACAACTCGAAATGGACTAATATTTACAATGTGCGACCGAAGTTGGGGTAAACTGCGGCTGCGATAGGGTCACGGGGCTCAAGTAAAGCTACGGTCCGTGACACTGGGGGTGAATCAGATTCAGAAAATGAAGTTATAAGAACTAGATCACTTCAGGATATTTATGCTACCTGCAATTCTGGAACCTGCAACCTATAATGAAGCAGCTCATTCCAAAGATTGGTTAAGTGCAATGAATAAGGAGATCATGGTGATTGAAAGGAATGAAAACTTAGATGCTGGTTGATAGACCAAAAAACAAGAATGTCATTGGAGTAAAATGGATGTTTAGGACCAAAATGAATGTTGATGGTTCTGTCAACAAGTTCAAGGATAGGCTAGTTGTAAAAGGCTATGCTCAGCAAAATGAAGTCGATTTTACTAATGCCTTTGCTCCAGTGGCCAGATTTGAAAAAATAAGAATGGATAATATATCAGCTAGATGTGAAGTCTGCCTTCTTAAATGGGCACTTGAATGAAGAAATTTTCATTAAGCAACCTGAAGGTTTTATCATAGATGGAAAAGAGGATAAGGTGTACCTATTGAGGAAAGCCTTATATGGTTTAAAGCAGGCACCAAGAAGTTGGTACAGCAGGATAGACAAGCACTTGAGTAGTCTTGGTTTCAATAAAAGCATCAATGAGCAAACACTTTACATCAAACAAGTGGAAGAGGATTTGATCTTTATTTCTCTGTATGTTGATGATCTCCTAATTATAGGGAGTAATGCAACCTTAATTGAAGTGGTGAAGGATGAAATGAAGAAGGTATTTGAGATGACAGATTTGGGTGAAATGAAGTATTTCCTTGGAATGGAGATTGATCAATCAAAGGATGAAATTTTTGTTTTCCAAAAGAGATATGCTAAAGAGTTGTTAAGGAAGTTTAATATGGAGAATTGCAACTTGTTTAACACTACTTTAGTTCAGAACTTAAAATTGATGAAAGAGGATGGAGTAAAGAAAATTGATGAAAAGGTTTATAAAAGTTTAATTGGATGTTTACTCTACTTAACTGCCACCAGACCGGATCTGATGTTTGTTGTGAATATGTTGTCAAGATACATGCAAGAACTTAGTGAAATTCACTTCCAAGCTGCCAAAAGGGCGTTGAGATACATCAGAGGAACATAGGAGTTTGGGATCTGCTTTAAGAAGGCAAAAACTCTGTTTTTAACTAGTTTTACTGACAGTGATTGGGTCGGCTCTGTTGATGACATGAAGAGTACTTCAAGCTATGCTTTCTATGCTGGTCCAAGTCTTGTTTGCTGGAATTCAATCAAACAAAAAATGGTGGCACAATCCACTGCTGAAGCAGGGTATATAGCAGCAACAGAGGCAACCAATCAGGCAATATGGTTAAGGAAAATTCTGAAGGATCTGAGGCACCAAGAAACTGAAGCAACTACCATTCTTTGTGATAATCAATCAACTGTAGAAATTGTGAAAAATCCAGTGTTCCATAGGAAGACTAAACACATAAAGATCAAGTACCACTTCATTAGGGAAGCTCAAGAAATAAAGGAGATAGAATTGAAGCACTGCAATTCTGAAGAACAAGTTGTTGATTTTTTACCAAAGCATGGCCTAAGGAAATGTTTGAAACATTAAGAGAATGTCTTGATGTTTCCAACAAAAGTGTCAAGGAGGAGTGATGAACCGTGTGACACTTTTGTTTTCACTTATGGATTACTTTTGTTTAACTTATTCTCTGTTTTTTGTACTCAAGTGTAATCTATGACATGAAGTGTAAATTGAGCAAGTTAGTATTGTATCTGTCCATCAGTTTGCAGTCAAGTATGGTAGGAGTGAAAATTGGTAGAATAGTTGATAAAAAATGTTTTTGAAATGTACTTATGTTAGTATATATGTAGCTGTCATGTATCTCCATTTTTTGTGAATGAATTGATCATTTTCCCTCATCTTTGTCTTCCAAAGTCCATCAAGTTCAAAGGAACACATAATCTGCATTTTTGCAGAGACGATTTTATAAAACCACCAGACGAATCAATAACATAATTCTCACTTCTCTGTTCCTCTCTAACTTCGACACCAAAAACCCATTCCTATTTCCATGACAATGCCTCAATTTTCCTATTCTTACCACCCAACAATCCATTCTTGAAAACTCATGGATATCCAGTATTTAACCTCATCCCCTAAAGTTCTTTTTCTTCAAGCCCATCACATTCCAAAGAATGACCATGAGTGAATCATCAAATGCTTCCAAGCGGTTCAAGAACTAAGGCTAAGATGCTCTATAGTAGACATTTAAAGCCTTCAGAATGCCAATTTAAAATAGGTAAAAACAAAGTGCCAGAAGCCTTTTTGGCCAGCATGTGGAGAAAATTGTGTTGGTGGTGCTTCTTGGTTTTTAGCAAGAGTATAAATCCTAGGAATAACAAATTCTTTCATATGTTCAATTTGATGTGAAAGAAGGCTTTGCCATTGTATGTGGAAGCTGAAAAAGGCTAGTCTGTAATTAGTGAAATTTGAAGAGAACCTGATTGATAATTTAGACTTAAAATGGCGATAGTGTTGAGCGGAATATTGACACCAAAGTTTTCGCTCAACATTTGGTATTGGAGCCTTGGTGGCGTTGTGTGAATATGTCGGCCAAGACCAAAAATCGGTAGGAAAAACAGATCCAAAAACCTGTTCGATTTTTTCATCTCCAACCGAACCTGCAGTCGCATTTTCTAGCCAAACCAGTGGCCGTTTGAAGAATCTAGTACCACAGGGAGAATCTGCTTGTGGAGGTGCTCCTGGGTCCACCACACGTGGTGGTGACAGTCGTCGGGGAAGAGTTTCTTCAGGCATAATTTTTCTAATGTGATTTCTAACAATTTGGTATTGTTAGTTTGTTGTTACAGGTTACACGTTGAAATCTGGACGATTTAGCCCCTGCACATTTGTGATTCAGTTCTGTGTTCGGTTGATTACTATAGTTTTGGAGACTTTAGGGCGAATAGTGATGGCTCTAAAGTGTTAAATTCTTATCTCTCGTTATTTACGGACTCAGATAGGTCCGCTCTGATACCAATTGTTGCGGAAGCTTGCTCCAAGGGTCGTCAAAACGGTGTTTTCAGGCTCAATTTCATGTTACCTTTCTCTACCAAACAATCAATCTACACGGCTCCAACCCAAAACCAATATATTCACCTCGGTTACTCCTCAATCTTACCCACAAAAGACAAGATAATGGTTATGATTTGTAGCCACAAAGACAAGAAGAAAAATAATGAAAGAAGGCAAGAAACAAGACCAAAAATTAAAGGAAGCCACACGTTTTTTTTCCACCAAAAGAGGCTGCCAGTTTTCTCTTTTCTTGCACATTGTTTCTTTCTTCTCTTTTCACACAAATCACCCACGAAACTGCTAGGACAAAAAGACCATATATATAAACTAGGTTAGGCTTTAGTTGGACCAATAAAAGAGATTAAATGGGCCAAGATTCAAAACCATCCAAGAGGAAATATAAATGGGTCATGAGTAACATTAATTATTTAAAGAGAAAATCACCTTAAACCTTACATTTCAATTATCAATTTCAAAAATCAGTTACCAATTATTTGTATTCAAAAATCAGGTTATAATTATTTTTTAATTTAAGAATCATATAATACACCTCGCTACCACCTACCCCCACTTTCTAAAAATTTGAACTGGATCACAACACCCAACCTCACCCCCTCACCCACCATATCGTAAATATCTTTCTTCACATTACAGAAAATACACTTCTTTTTCTCTCTGTACAGGAAATATTCTTTCTTTACATAAAACACACACACACACATACACTCAATCCATTGAATCTACAAATCATGTGTCGTGGTTGCTTCAAATGGCTTGGTAGGGACGATAACTGTAGAAGTGGTGGTGCGATGGAGGTGGAGATCATGGTGGATTTGAGGTGGAGGTAGAGGTTCTTTCAGCCGTTATCTTCATCCAACCCTTGTCTACTTGCGTAGGGACGATAACCATCGTCTCTCTCTCTCTCTCTCTCTCTCGATCGTCATCTTCTCCTTGCGGCGATGGTTGGCGATGGAGTGGAGGTTCACAGTTAGTCACAGCTAACATAAATTTAAGTTCATAGCGACGATGCCGACGACGATGAACGGACGATGATGCTGGCGGCGACGAACTGGGCGACGGTTCACAGCGACGATGCTGGCGGTGATGAACTGGGCGACGCTGCGTCAACTGATGTCAGCGATGGTTCACAGCGCATCGGTAATTCTTCGTCGCTGTAGTGTCAGTCCGTGCGCGGTTGTTCATCTTCGCTGCGCATGGTGCGATCCATTAATCCTCTTTTTTTTTTTTAAATTTTTGATGCGGTTGTTGGGTGCGATGGTGCTTAGTGGTGGTTGGGTTCGATTGAGGTTAGGCGTGGTGGTGTGTGGTGCTATGTCCGGTGGTTGGGCGTGGTGGTGTGTAGTGGGTATTGTGCGGTGGTGTGGGGTGTTATGGTGGTGATTGATATTATATGCCACTACGGTATGCTAATTGTAGCTAAGAGCATTGGATCTTCATGAGGTAGCGGTTGTGCGGTATGCTGGTGGTCGTCGTGGTTGTTTGCGACCAATTTTGTGTTAATTGTGACTTAAGATTTATCTTGGTTACAGACAGTCACATTTAATACAAATTAGGTCACAGTTAGTCACACTGGAGATAAAGTTGGTCACGATTAATCCATCTCCTATTGATGTTGAATTGGGAAGTTCATATAAGTTGGTAACTCGTTCATGGAAAATGCTGAGAGTGTAGGTAAGTTTCTCTCTGATGTTAAGTAGGGTGCAGCCTGATATCCATTCAATTATGGATTTGGAGAAGGCGTGACTTGGGTTGTAGGAAGCATTGGCGGTACAAAATGTGCAGTTTCATTCGATACAATTGGTTATTTGTGGTGACCCTATGCGATTAAGTATGTGTTTGCTGTGACTATTTGTAATCAATTTTGTGTTGATTGTGACCGATTGTGACTTGAGATTGACCTAATCACATGCAGTTATACTGAACACAAATTTGATCACAGTTAGTCACATTGAATACAAAATTGTTCACAATTAGTTACGGATGACATGTGTCAGCGAATGGGGTGGTGGTAGGTGGATCCATGGGGTGGGGTTTGGATTTCCAATTTTTAATTTTCTGAAAATTTTAGTCACCGAAACGGCTGCTGGAACAGTCGTCGGAGCAACGGTCGGAGCCGATGGTTGTCTCCGGTGGAGAGGTGGAGGGAAGGTGGTGTAGTGGGGTGATATGATGGGGTAGGTGAGTGGCATGGGTAGNTAAAACTAGGAGTTATGTATTGTTTCTTTATTTAAGTTACTTCCAACGGCCCACGTTATTTTCGGGTTGAGCCTTTAGACTTGGTTGTTGGTAATAATTTAATTCAACGTTTACATCATCGTCTAGGACTCATTGGGTATCAAAACCCAACACATAGGTAAAATGGAAGGAGAGGTTTGTGCATATAGTATGCGGGAAGATAGCGAGAGACAGCTAGGTATTTTGATTAGAAAGGAAAAGAAGTGATCTGGTCTTGCATGATGGAGGATCGTGTGCCTGGTTTTTATCATGTGCATTTTAGTTATTTCGCAATTTCAGTCCAAGTTGACGAACAACTTTTAGTCACAGTATATAATGTAATTTTTCAAAATATAGTACATGAAGGGAGTTTAGTAAACATCATTTTTTTCGACTTGAGTTCGGAAACATTGCTTTCCGAAATTTTACCACGTGGAATTTAACTTCATCGTTTTTCAGGTTGTTACTTTGCTTTTGAACAGTGCAACCTTCATTTTTCTTGTGTTTTAAGTTAACTTCAGCAGTTTGCAGGTGTCTTTCGAGAATTCTAATGCCCAAATTTGATGACAAGATTGGATTCTTTTTAGGATTAGTATCGTGTCAAGCAGAAAACATTTTCATCCCGATGCTATAATCTACCTTATTCTTAAGAATTTGTGTTTCCAACTCCGACAAAAGATTCACTTATAATTTTTACATTCTCTATTTCAATGTTGTATTCATTTCTGGAACTGTGCTTGCAGGAACTGGGGGTGTTCCCAAGTGTACCACCACCAGAGCAGAAGTACCAACTCCGTCGAACAAGCTCAGCCCCAATATGATTAATATGTAGATTATGTGAATTTACTGTTCATTTGTTGGTGTCGGTTTCTCTTTACTGTTTACTCGGGGTACTGTCCTTGTCCATACGACAGCCTCTGGATATTATCTTCCTGATGCCTATTTTGCTGTAACATCCCTCGGCTGTCCTACCCCGTTGTGTTGAACCTTTTTCCTATATGTAGATTATGTAGTTTTAATTTGGAACTTATGAAACTAATTTTGGTATGTGGACATTTACAATCAAGTTTAATGTCTTCAGTTAAAACCCCTTGTTTTCGACCTTTGTTTATTCAATATTGTTCACGATCAGCAATTGCAATAATAATCCTACGTGACATCTTATATGGCATACTTTTAATAAATTTAAAAAATGAATAATTTTCAATAATGCTATGCATGTAAGATGACATATATGATAACTATTGCAGTCGTTGACTATGAATAATACTATTGTTTTTTTATACGGATATTTTTAACGTTCCATTTTTAAGTGACAGTAGTCCTTTTATACTGATTTTTTTAAAAAATAAAAATAAATTAAATCTGCACATATAGTTTTCCTTAGAACTTAAAAAACTCCAGTAAAAATAGAGCAAATAGATGAATTCTTGAAGATTGGGACTAAAATACCAATTAGCAAAAACATGGGATAGAAGTGTAAAAATAATAAAGGCAAGGAGTGTCGTTCATCCTTCAACCCCATACAAATACAGTATCATCCAGTTAGATTTGAAAAATCATACTAAAATTCAACAAGTTCCTGACTCCCTACATTACTTCCCTCCACGATTTTCATTGAGCACGAATAGGAAAAAGAAACTATTGTGCTCCTTCTCCAAAAAGAGCCCCGAAATATCCATAAATCAAACACGGGGTACATGTGAAATCAACATAAATGATGCGCGTTCTCAAGAAATAGTATCCTAGCCCAATGTTTACCAGAGAAAGTAGACAAAAAAGATGGTTAATAATTATAAAAATATGACAAAAACAATATGCTTGATATATACTCTTTTTCTAAATCAACGTGACACTGCATCCCTAAACAGTGTCAGAGCACGCAAATATGATACTCGCATTAACTTTACAATGGAAAAGTTGAAGGATCAAATTTGTTGAAGACTATTGCATTAACTGCAATTTTGCTGGACTCCAAAACTTTCATGGTTTGTACAATCTCTAGTACAAAGACATTAAGTTGAGAATTCTAATTCTCCGTAATCATACATGCTTGTTATGGACAAAAACATGATCAGGGCAAGCATGGAGCAAGTATTCAGATGCAAATATAAGTAAACTTACAAAAGTGTCAAGGTCATATTTAACAGGAAAAGAACAAACTTCTAGATGATGGATCTTAAAGTTCTGCAAGAGTGGAATACTGCAAGTTACTACCAGATTTGTTTAGCGGAAAAGCCTTGGCATGGATCTTTTTGGAATCTTGCCTTCAAGTTTTAGTCTTCTATATGCTTCTCTCATGTGGCACGGCCTGATTGGCCCCGACTCTTTTCTCTCTGCCATCACTATTCTGGCTGCAAAATTGTAGAGCTTCATTACAGTTCATATTGTTGTATTTTTTATTTCAGGGTATGACCCATAGAACACATTAAGTTTTCAGTTCATAATTAGCAAGAGAATCTCTCTAATCTAAAAATGAATAGAGAATACATATTTAAGCTTATAACAACTACCAAATACTGAATCGGCATACCAGTTTCAACAAGCTCCCCGACGAACATTTTTGCTATTCCGGATACCACGATTGTCATAGGCATAGAAATTTTGGCACTTCCAGTTATGCTTGTCAATAACTGCAATTAGAACACAGTAAAAGATTGCAACAGTGGCCGTTGCCAAAAATGTTCATTAAACAATTTTGCTACTTCATGCAATACAAGTTGGAGAAAGAGGAGTTGGAGAAAGAGGAGCGGGGGACTGCTGAGCATAGAGCACAAGAATGAGGTGATGCCTACCCGCTTCATGTTTGATTTCTGAAATCCAGATCTTCGAAATGATTCATACCTACTCATCTGTTTCTCCGTAAATTGAGACAGAATAGTCCTGACGAAAAAAATGAGTTCTAATGAACTTTAAAATGAACAAAAAAAAGAAACATAAATTTTAAAATGAACTAAATAAGTGAAGGTCAATATATATATTTACGAGATAAAACCTGTAAACCTTCATATTTGTGATTCACCACTCACCAGACTAATAGGAACACAAACATATCTTGAATATAGATTGACTCGTTTATAAAAGTTCCATTTCTTTGTTCTTCATTTCGTTTTGATTCTCTCTTCAATTAGATAAAACACCACTGAGGTTACTGTTATAATTCTTGTTATTTTGAGAACTGACGCGATGTCATTCTATTCTTAATGAAATTTCACAGACCAAGAAATCAATGATATCATGACATCAGTTTGATACTGACATTACGTATGCGAACTAACAATTTATCCAGAAAGAATTGGGAAAAACGAAATATATCAGTTAACTCACTGCATAATGGCTGTTTTATCAGGATCGCTACTAGAAGGTAACTTTCCAAGCTCAACATCCATGTTCTCTTCTTCTTCTTCCTCATCTTCTTCTTTGGACTTTCCAGTAGGGCCAGGAGTCCTAACGGGGTTTGAAGCAGTTGCAGATGTTGAAGGGTCTGTAGGATGAAGATTATTACTGATGTCATCATCACCCCCAAAATCCAGAGTGAGGGCACCTGGAGTTTGTGCTTCATTCTCATCAGGGCCAGTGGGTGATTCAACGGGTGATTCATCTTGCTCCACAAATGCAATTTCAAAAGGATCCTTGGATTTCTTCATTTGGAATTCTACCAACCAATGTCATCAATAGAAAATTATTCAAATCAAGAAGTGAAAGCATCTATTGTATATAAGAGCGACATTGGTAGGTACAATTTAGGTAAAATAGAGGTTATGATACACAAATTTCAATTATATTCTACTATGATAATATTCATTTACTTCCCTAATATTATACTATCATCACTTGACGTGTATTATAGAAGAGATAGGTCTGTTTGCCCCATAGAGATAGAGTTTATCTGGTAATTAAAGTAACTGCTAAGTTCCTTCAAGATATGAAAGGATCAGCTGGAAACGGCTGTCTCTATTGTATTTTAGGAGGAGTCATCAACAGGGCTAAGAATCTTAGCAATGATCGAGCATCAGAAGGAATCCAGACTGTAACACCCAAGACTTAGAGGTTATGAGCTGGCTTGACATTCACAGTTCTGTGAACTCCCCCAGAAGATGCAGCAATCTCCATTTATGTGGCTTGAATTTTTGGAATTAGATAAAAACTTCTACACCTAGGTCGCATTAATTTGGTTTATCAAAAGTAATATCCTAGTGGAAATTGAAAATTTTGACAATAGCACGAGTAAATGTCAACAGTTCTCATGCACAGCAATTTCTATGCAATAGCATTCCAGATTATCCAATCTGAACCAGGGGTAGTTGTGACAGCTAAATTCAGCAATGGCCGTCCAATAGTCATATTGCCTTATTCAGGCAAGGCCCAAGCTTAGGCCTCTAGGCACTTTGAGGAGTAGACCACCTCAACACAAACAATTTCCTCAACAGTAATTGAGAAATAATTAAGGAAGATTCTTAATAAAAAAGTAGCATTTTTCTTATATATTGCAGCAGCAGAAAACCAGATCAACAAAAAGCATTAACATTGCATAAGCTTGTGGTAAAAAGAAAAGAGAACAGCCCAAATAGAAGAAAACAATTCAGGAAAAAAAAACGAGACGATAAAGGAAAAAAAGAAAACTGCAAAAGAAAAATTAAAAGAAAGATAGGAAAAGAGAAAACCTAGACCCAGATAAAAGGGGCAAAATGGAAAATTCAAGAAGCAGATGATAAGAAGATTAGACTATAGAAAATAAAAGGATAACGTGAATTACCTGTACCCACTATCCTTCTAGCAATCGCCCAGTTGACGTTGGATTCGCCGCCGGAGAAGTGGGTCTCTCTCAAGTCTCAAGTCCCGAACGGCTGTTTTGAGTGGAAACAGGAATTTTTACTGTTTGGTCATAATTGAAACCGCCTAACTATTAGCCCAATTATAAGAAACAAATAAGCAAGGAAAATAGCCCAAACAGAACTTTATTAGGCCCCAGAGATGCTTAACAAAGTAACCTGGTTACGGTTATAGAATTTAGGATAACATAAAAAATATCATACTTATCTTCAAAAATCTTAAAAATATTCAATTTTTGTTATGAAACTAAAGGAACAAGCGAGAAATATAAGAGAAAAAGAAAGAGTCAAAACTCAAAATATGTATTTTATTTAGAACTAAGGCCATGTTGGATAGGTGCCATTTTTTATGAAAGTTGAAATATATTTTTCATCTTTTCACTTTTTGTCATATTTGACAGATAAAATATTCCATGAAATTTGTTTTTCAATGACGCCTCACGTGGTTGGGTTTTCCTTGTTTTTGAGGAATTAGTTTTCCCACCACTTTACAATTTTTTTTTTTTTTATTTTTTTATTTTTTTTTTTGGGCAATTGAAAAAAATTCTATCAAAAATGGTAAAAAAAAAAAAAAAAATTCCTTTAATGAACAATTTTCATATAAAATAAAGCCAAATGAACACAAAAAGATCCAAAATTTCAATATTTTTCAAGTGAAAAATTATTATAATCAAACACAATTAATTGACAATTTTCAGTAAAATAAATTTTAAGCAATTCAATTCCTTGAAATTCATTTTCTTTCCACCCAAATTTCGTCATTGCAATCAAACAGACTCTAAGATTATATACATACAATTAGGGTAGATGGCAATTATCGAAGTATCGTGATAAGATTAAATAATCATCAATAATAAGATAAAAAAATTTTAATGTGCACGACGGTAATGGCATTCCCTAAATAGCATTAGAAATCAATTTATTTTCAATAATACTGATTTAGAAATTAATTGAAAATATTTAATAAACAATAGTGTTAAGATATTTATCGTAATCTATTGATGTAAATTTGGCTTGATGGCTCGGGCTGTCCGCGACTTGGCCTAAAAAAAGTCTGAGCCGACTCGGCTCGCCACTCATTTCCATTGAGCCTTATTTTCGAGGCACGATCTGAGCCTGAGCCGAGCCGACCCATGAGTTGGCTTGCTGCTCGCTTCATCCAGCCTCATTTTTCGGAGAAGCTAGCTCGGCCCGTGTAACAGGCCAAAATGGCTAGTGACAGAGGCCATTTTAGCTTGTGATGACAGTTATAGCTGCTTGCAAAAGGTAACAGCTACAAGTTGCCTTCAAAAGTAGGCCCACAAACAAGTTAGGCAGGTAGCACAAAACTTCATGCAGCCTGCAAGGAGGAGTAGGCGGCTATAGCTACCTATTCCGACAGTTGTAGTCACTTGTGAAAAAAATTCAAATTTCACTTAAAAAACGATAAAGAGCATGCTCAGCTCAATCAGGCCCAAGCCAAAGCCAAGCCTCAATTTTTGGTTTTAGCTTTGATTCAGCTCGGCTGGCTCGAGCCAAAAAAGCCCGAGCCATTTTTCACTTGGGCTGCGACCTTCGACTCTATTCAATCACATTACTATCATCATCTCATTTAACACTTATTAAAATGTTGAGATTTAGGTTCACTAAAATTAACAAGGTACACTCTATTGGTTGTATAATCTGAAAATTATGCTCATTATTTAAAATCTAAAAATTAGTTTCGCAAACTTCAGGTTGCGAACACCATGCAATCATCTAGAAGATGTATCATATCTGTTAGATATAAATAATATATAAATGATCAACATGGAGGGTGACAAAGTCCCATATATCATCATAATTAATTTCTAAGATTCCGAAGATTTAGTCCAATATTTAGCTAGTGATAGTCAATGACCAATTTATGATATAGAAAACAAGCATTATGTGTGAATTCAATGGATTCAAGAATCTAGTTCTTCAATATATGTTCATTTAATTTTTCATTTTGCATCATTATTGATGCATAGATTGTTAAACTGGACATGTCAATAATAAAATATTAGACTTATTGAACTTTTGATTCAATACAGTATTTTAATTTTAATTTTACTAATATTAGTATAATGTATCAATTTTAGCCCCCGTTTGGCCCCTATTATTTGGTATTATAATTTTTGTAATAGTATTTTTTAGAGAATGAGTAGTTGAAAAATAATTATTTTTCGATTTACGTGTAATATTTTTTTATTGCAAGATATGTGATTAAAAAAAAAAAGAAAAAAATGTATTATAATTTTAATGGGGCCAAACGGGGGCTAAGAAACACTATTCAAAACTTTGTTAGTTTCTATTTTATTTAGCCCCTAGTTTCTTTTCTTTTCTTTTCTTTTCTTTTCTTTCTTTCTTTTTTTTTTTTTTTTTGAAAAAAATGTTGTTTAAATAGTGATTTTNAATAAATAAATAAAAGATAAGAAAAGAAAAGAAAAGAAACTAGGGGCTAAATAAAATAGAAACTAACAAAGTTTTGAAAAAAGTGAGAGACAAACGGGGGCTTAGTGGAGAACAAATTACTAACAATAATAAGTTTGTCCCTTTGTAACACACATATTGACTCTTTTGGAACATTGAGTAAGAATTGTGCTCCTTTCATATTAGCACAATGCTTTTTTAAAATATTGATTGATTCAATAAATTTTGCAATTTTCTTCTTGAATATTTAAATATTTAAATTGTATTTCGTTCAGTAACAGCCAATTATTTTTCTAATATATTAATTTAATATAAAACTATGTTTCTTCTAGAGCAATAAGTTAAAATTTTCTTTTAATATTGAAATTGTAATGTCATGCTATTCAGGAACAGATAATATTCTTTTAGAATAATAAAACGTTCTGCCAATATATTAAACATATAGATTAAATATGTACTATTAATATATTTACGTTGTATTCAATTATAACATTCAAATCGAATATAAAAGTTTAATATGCACAGTGTAATGATTATAATATATAAGTAACAATCAATTAAGAAAACGTGGCAATTTAACAATGAAAAGATTGTAACTATTTAATGAAATCATACAATTTAGTTAAATTGGTCCAATATGCAACTTTTATACTAAAAGTATCAATTCAAAAGAATATATGATTTTGTAGATAGGAATTGATGGGTTCTGTTGAACTCACTTTTTGTATGTACACGTGGACAACAAATACAGGCCTACTCACATCTACGTAAACTAATTCCGACATGCTTTGATGAATTACTAGTTGACAAAATACTTCGGCGTGGGCATTGGAAAAGCTTTATAAAGCGAGACAAAAAATGTTCGAGATTTGACAACATATATGAATTGCATAGCATAATAAGAAACAATTGACAATGGACAAATCCAAATCTAAAACCAAGTATCCAACTCAAACAATTTAGATTGATAAGACCAAAGAGAAGATGAATTATAGTTTCAAGTAGATACAATTGCATTAGCTTTCAAGGTGATATAAGGGGGAGTATTTATAGTGTTACAAATAAAGTGTCCATTGAATGAGGTAGCATGTGACTTCATCTGCTTAACCGAAGTGTCACATTTTAGGCATCAATTCGACACACCTAGTCTATGGCGCATTTAATGTCCTTAAAGAGCCAGTCACCTTACAGCCTATGCTGACTAGATTTGACATGTCTTTCATTACAAATGTTACATCAATCATTCGAATAAAATTTTCTCTACATGAGATTCATTTCAGGCTTGAGCTTCAGATTGATGCCTCCAAAGATTGAGCTTAGATGCTTCGGCTTTTGGACTTCCGAAGTTGGACCTTGATTGTGGGCTTCGGAAGTAGGTCGGATGCGGGCCTCAATCCCTGCTCTTGGGAGATCCACGTGAGATGCTATGTGGATTATATCTAGAGCCTTGATAGCAAGGCTTAACAGGTTCTATATGTGGCGTTCTAAAATATATTTTGACATTATAACACCGATCAATGAATTTTTGTTTGCAAGAATTTTGTTACTGTTCACGTATAGATTTCTCACTAATAGGTCATTGAATTATAATTATAATCGTTGAATTAAAAGAACAATGAGTTGTAAAAGTCTTAACAAAATTTCATGATGATCGAACCAAGATTGAGATTATATCTAGATCTTGCGAATTTTTGAATTGTTGATCTCGAATTCTCTCTATTTAGAGATGTCGTGCGAGTTATATTTGGAGCCTTGATGGCGAGATGTAACTATAGTTCCCTAAGTTTATATATGAGTCTATGACTACTCATATTATGCATAGACTTGTCTTTGTATAAGGTGTTTTTGTTGGGGTGAATATTTTCTTGTCATCGTTAGATTTTTTGACACTATACAATAATCCTACAAGTCTAAGTATAGATATTGATATCATAATTGGAGTTTGAAATAAATTTAAAGTATATGACCTGATCCGTATGCGATTTTTTGCTTCTATGAGGTGTTGAGGCTGCTTGTTTGTGAAATTACTGATTTTTTATTTAGAGCCGAGGTTATAAAGTGCTAAAGATACTTGCTTGAAGGATGTGTCTTGTTTGAAGATCATGCCAATAATTTGATATTTTGTACATTAACAAGAAAAGACAACTAAAGCGATATGACTTCCAATACACGCATCAGTCATTACACTGAATACACAATGATGGCCATGATACTGTGTTTTGAGGTTGAAGTACATCCATGTGAAACACGCATCAATTTGAAAAGCGTAGATGATGAATAACTATTTGAATTCAACACCTCCGATCTAGTATGTGATGGATGATTTAGATCGAATGGATTTAGATCTAATGGTTGTGCTTCGTTGGTTTCACCAACAAAAGCCAAACTCTTGCCATTTGATTAGTTTTTTACCTTTGCAAAATTGGTAAATCTTCACTAACTCTAAAATCCTCTGGACATTTTCATTCTTCGTTGATCATTGAGTTCTTATAGCTTCATCTTCTTCTTCAATTAGGTAACCTCCTACTTCTCGACCATTTTCTATTCATTTCTTCTTTCCTATTTTATGAATTGCAATGGCTTCTGGTTACAACATTGGAGGGAAGAGTGTAGATATTCAGGCGACGACCTCTGAGTCCAGGGTGACTCTTGTACTAGTTGAGGAACAAGCTTTGTTTGGTAGGTCGAGTGGGGGATAGTGGCTATGAGTGAGGGTCTTATTGATTACGAGAAGGGATAGGGAGCTGCTAGGATTGTTTCTGTTATAACTCTCGAGAAGTTAGCTGAAATTAGTAAAAAGTGTAGAATCTCTGATACAATAGAACTCCGTGTGCCTAAGGCCCACTAATGTACATGTTATCCAAGGCTGGGGATGTGTGGCTTTCAGCAAATGCCTATTCAAGGCAAGTATGTGTCTGCCTTAACATCCATTTTTAGGGCGGTGCTGAGGACTTAAATGTTCGCTTCGACCCAACTTCTTCCAAATGGGTAAAGCCAGTTAATAGGGACTTACTTCATCTAGAAGGAGACCTTGCTTCGTGAGGACATGCCTCTGTACGTCTTCCAAACACGTTTCCAACCCCGTATACTTCGGAATGGATGAGCTAAATGGGTGGTATTACATGATCTCCTGGAGAGCCTATGCTCCTTTTGTAGTAGACCTACCCTCTTCTATCAAAGGGTAGAAGGAGTCCTAGTTCTGGGTAAGGGATAAATGGCAGATCATCAAAAGAGATAACGTTTCGAAGCTAGTGAGTAGTTTTTCTTTCTAACTTCTCTTTCTAAAATTTCAGAATATCGATTTGAGTTGTCCTGGCTAAGTGGGACATCATCAAATATATATCCAGACGTCCTTAGAGGTTATGCCACTTCAACTGCCTCATTAGATGTAACAAGTTCTTCTTGGACTTCAGATTAATGGCTTCTAGGGGTAGATGAACTTATTTAACTTCTGTTTTTCCTATGCCAGCCAAATTAACATAATTTTGTTGCTTTTGTAGAAAATGTTGAGAAGAAGTACCCTACCCTTGATATGAGAAGAAGTACCCTCCCCTAGTACTGCTAAGCATGTCAGTGGGAAATTGGAATGCCTTAGCAAGAAGTATCCTGAAAAAAGTGATGAAGAGGCGTCCCAAGAGAAATGGAAGGAAAAGATAAAGGATGAGCCTCACAAGAAGAGGAAAATCTCCCACACCACCATTTTTGCTACTAGGAAGTTTGGCATTTCTGGTGCCTCAGCGACTTAGCTATTTTCGCCCCTACCACCTAGTAAACTGATGCAGTCTTTCTTTTCTGTTACCAAAGCTCAAAGGGCCATAGAGGCCAGTGAAGAGGTTACTACAGAAGTGGAGCAGACCTCTGAGATTGTTGAGAAAACGCTGGTAGTTGGGACATTTGGGAAGTTCGGGAGGTTTCTGGCGGGGCAGGATGATGAGATTGTCCTTGAGTATTGGATATGCTCTCGGTGAAGTCTAGGCTACCACTACCAATTTATATAAGTTCTAAACTAATAGGTGGCAGAGCTACATAGCCACTTGCAACATAGTAGATTTGACGAAAACCCTAGTAAGCCAAAGTGCTAGGGTTTTTGGGGTCGTCCTTGAATTTCAAGTAGTTCTAAAGGACATTTAGACCGCAATCGAGAGTTGGTTGAAAAGTTGGCCCGGGGGGAGGAGTAGACCAAAAGGGTGAAGGTCGAATCTGAAGAGTTGAAGGCTCAGTGTGCTGAAGAGGTAGCTAAGTTAGATTTTATCTTAGCTAAAATTGAAGCTTTGAAGAAAGAAGTTCACGAGTCCCAATGTGAAGGGGATTCTTTAAACAAAAAGGTGGAAACTTCGAATAATCACTAGAATCTTACAACTAAAGCCTTGGAGAAGGTCAACTTAGAAAATGTCGGCATAAAAGATGGGTTCTTAGAATCTCAACTAACATATTATGTAAAGGACTTAGAGCAAGCAAAGGCAGATGCTCTGAAGGCAAGTGAAGAGGCGATGAAAAACTACATTGCCAACTTTCACTTGACGGAAGAGTATTAGCATTTCAACGAATATTGGAGAAGGTTTGTCTATGTTGAAGTAGTAGACAAGGTAGGGAGCTTTAGCCAAAACTAGATACTGTCGAACTAAAAGCAAAGTTCTTGGATGAGGTACCTCATACCCCAGTTGATGATGCAATGGATAGGACGAATAATGCAGAAGTCTACCAAGAGGAAACTCTTCAGGACGAAGCTTCGAACCAAAAAGCTCTTGTTGATGAGGCATCGGACTTCTTGCCACCTCCAGCATAATATACGACTTAATTTTTTTCAAGTAATAGTTGAGACCCCTAATTTTACATTATTCATTGTTAATGAAATTTATTTTAGCACATGCTTTATACTGTCTTAAATTTATGTCAAGTGTGAAGACTTAACCTAATACACATAATTGAAGCATAATCGAACCTCCAAGTTAATTTGAAGTGGATGTGATGAACTTGAAAATATAAATAAAACTCCATTTTAATCGAACATTCTGCACAATTAGAAGTACTAGATGGAAGGTCAACAACTTTAATTTTTGTGGAACTACCTAGTGAATGGTTCATTTGTGTAACGACTTCTTCCATGACATTCAATTTCGTTATGGTAGGTATATGCTATACGGTTCGTAAAATACAAGAAGTAGTCCCATTTGGAATCCGACCCTCTTCTTTGA